>JAPDSC010079787.1:237758-273630 GCA_026290005.1 Latrodectus geometricus
TATATATATATATATATATATATATATATATATATATATATATATATCCTCTACTCAACTATATATAAATATATAATTTATTTCAACTTAAATTATTCAGAGTTCATATTCATTTCTATTTTATATAAAACTTACAATATCCTTTAATTGTTTTAAGCAGTGTATTAAAAAAAAAGAGAGAGAGAGAGAGAGAGAAAGAAAGAAAAACTATATTTTTAATGTTTCTGAAAGCTATTTGCGGAATCAGCAAGCAATAAATCCTACAAGAGGTGAGACATACTTGTTATACGTATAACAAGATTTAATAGCCGGCTACACACGAATTAAAAACATATTACTGTATTTTATAAGGAACTATATTGAATAATTCGTATATTGACTTTTTCTTTGATTTTCGAACTCAACATTATATAATACTTTGGTATGAAATCAGTTATTTTATATAAGAAATAAATGTTTTCCAATACATTGTCCTAACTTAACACACATATTACATTATCAATAATTGATAATATATTAAAAATGTATAATACTTGTTGGCTCATTATCAGTTATAGAAATTTAACATTTTAGCTCTCTAGGTATTTTTAAGAACAATTATTTTAATATATTTACATTATTAATAATTTTGAAGGATTCTTGATTCCGGCGTGAACCGGTTCCAGTACATATGACTTCTTCAAATTCAATGCATTTTTCCTCAGCATCAACCTTTTGAATATCTTTTGATTATTGTTTGGTAATTGTTTTCCAAAACCTTACATTTTATACAATTATGTACGTAAAAAATTATTATATATAAAAATAGCTCTGTTTCTCTAACTTTCCATAATGTGGGGGAAAAAAAAACCCCGACTAACATGATTTTTTACATGGGTATAAAATTCTCTTCTCATCCAAATATCTATGCTATATTTCGTAGTTTTAATTTTTATTATGTTACTGTTTAGATAATCTTCCTTTTTAAGAGCTAAATAAGTAAATGAAAATTTATGGTTTCTCCAGTATGGTTTTGTTTGCTGCTCAACGGTCATGCTTTTCCCTATGACGGCTAATTAGACCAAAGTCTATGGTTTAAAAAGGATTCCGAATCACTACAAACATCCATGGAGAAGGTGGGATTCAAACCCAGGAACTGATGAACTGAAGGCAAGAATGTTAACCATTCGGCTGCCAAATCGGCATGGTTTTCCCAGAATACTACCATAAATATTGCTAATAAACCCCTTAACATGTACACTCGAGTTAATTCCAGTGCGCTAAATAGCACGTTAAAAAATTGTGTATTAAGGGGTTAAAAAGGCAATCAAAAATATACTTCATTCTTTATTTAAAAGACACTATCATTCTCTTACTTAACCAGTGTTATGAAAGTAAAACCACAGACAATCAGTATTATATTATTTTTAATCTAAATTAGTAATAAAATTACTGTTAATGAAGAATTTATATTTTCATAATTACATAAACTATATTTTTAAATTTATTATTGATTTACAACTAAAATTATAAATTTCTCAAAGTTATTTATATTAAATACTTTATAATTAACAAAATATAAAGTAAAATATAAAAGGTAAAATATATAAAAATATTTTTTATTAAAATATCAAATACTTACGAACGGATGGAAAAATTCTTTCTCGAATTTTGTAAACAATTTTGATAATACTCGCATACAATCATAATTCTTTCTGAAAGAAAAAGCTATTTAAATAAATTTGATTACAATAATATTTTTATTAAAATACAAGAACATACATTAATAATATATAATTTTTAAAGGCAAAAATGATTTGAAAATACAAAGTAATTATGCTACGCAGAACGCATTGATATATATTCGTAAATTTCCGGGTGAACTAAAATTATAAAAGGAAAGTTATATAAAAGCTTCGAAAAGTGTGATGATTGAGCAAAATATCAATAGTAGTACTTAACTCCCACGAAGACTAATTGATGAATTTGATTTGGTTTGCTAATTTGTCCCTTTAATGCTAATTGTTAATGTATGTAATGTTAGTTTGTCCCACTTTTTACATATGAAGGTCTACAGTTTAAAAAGTGAATTCCAAACTAAAAATAGCTTTGACCGAAATGAGAATCGAATTCACGAGCTATTGAACTAAACGCCAAAACGCAAACCAGTGAACTGCCAGTCTGGCACTCTTGGAGAGAAAGGTTTGAAATGATGTTAGGATCAATACTGAACAATATCCTGTTTTGATAAAAAGCATTTATAAGGTAGGGGAAAAAATCATACGTCTTACAACTAATATCGAGTTTGTTTTCCCCCCCCCCTCCCTATTATTTGAGCCGTTTATTTCGAAAGCGGCCTATCTCCATTTTCCAATTTTTTCCGGTTACCATGGTTTCATGTACAACTTTATGTTATTTAACAGTAAAGCATTTCAGGCTGCTTATATTACGAGCAAATAGGATAATTCTTGACACATAATCTTTCAGAGTTAGTTCAATAATTATGAATAGTGTTGTTTAATAGAGAGGCCTAATTCCATTTACACTTAAGTCAAGATATTTACTATTGATAATGTCGGAAAGCAGTGATGAAGGTAATTAATGAATATGGCTTGGGATGAAGGTATCCCAAATTGACTACCTCAGTAGCATATTACAAACGCAATATGTATGTTCAAAATTTGGATATTCACAATTTTTCATAACGATATTGTTTACCTGTACTTTTGGGATGAAACTATTGCATCCAGAGATGCTCAAGAAATTGTGTATTTCATGCATTCTAAAATATGTTAAAAATTTAAGAAGTGAAAGACACATTAAAGCTTACAGTGACATGTGCACCGGGCAAAATAGAAATATTAAAGTAGCTTTAATGTGGTTAAAAATTGTCCAAGCTTTGAAAAGTAATGTGGAAATCATAGATAACAAATTTTTAATATCAGGAGATTCGTTTTTACCAAATGATAGAAATTTTGGCATGGTAGAAATGTCATTAAGTAAAATAATTTACTGTTCGTTCCCCAAGATTATTATAAGATTATTAAAAAGTGTCGGAAAGGTAATAATTTTATTGTAAATGAAATGAGAAGATTTTGAAGGACAAGAAGATTTTGTATCAACAAAATTATAAGAAGACGCAATTTTTAAAAAGGTAAAGAATTATGATGGAGAATCAATAAACTGGTTAAAAATATGTTGGATGCGTTTTGTCAGAAGTGAACTATATAAAATTTTCAAAAAGACATCAATAAATGAGTAAGAAAATTTTAAAGTCCTGAATTTACTACTACGTCAGGGTAGGCCAAGAAAGTTTGAAAATATTGTATTAACACTGTATAAAAATATCAAGCAAATTACAACATCTAAATTCAAGGGGATAATTGACCTATTACGATATACACCAGCAGAACATGACGATTTCTTCAAATCCTTTTCACGCGCATAAAATGTTGATAAGTAGTAAATTGTTTTGTAATAAATTTATATTTGTAATTTTTTATGATGTTAAAAAATGTTTTGAACCGCATAAATTATAGTTCCGAAAGTGTTTTAAAGATATGTAAAATAAATTCAGTATTATTATTATTTTTTTTTTTTCAATTTGAAGCATCTTAAATTATGTTGAATGGACTTGGGCACTTTCAAATTTTATAATGAATCTGGTTGTTAATTTTGGAAGTGACCTCACTCCATTCTCGATAAGACAATGCATATTATTCACTTAATAAGCGTAATTATTTTAATGGGAACTATAAATTTAACACACTTAGATACACTTAAGTAGTAGTATGACTCATTAGTATCCTATACGTATATTTTTTAATTCATTGAAACGCAAAACTTTAAATATCTCGATTTGATGATGGAGTTAAGCCACATTTAAAATAAACGGCTCATTTCTTCTGGAAAGATTTTCCAGAACAAAGCATGCAAAAAAGTTCGCTATATGCAAACAGCTTAATGTTATACATGAAAAAATATAGTTTATCATATCTGTTATATTAAGCTGTTTCGTGACATATAACATATTAACAGAATTTTTGTAATTTGTGAGGAATTTTTTTACAGAAGAGACAATTCAAAAAAATTTATGTTCTTAGATTAAATTGAAACATTTATAATACTTCTGCATCGTGTAGCGAGCAGACTAACAGATGAAGGACTTTGTAAAATATTTGATCATTCACATGTTATTGCCTTTTAACAATACTTTTCATATATAATGGCAATATTAACAAGAGACGCAAGTGCAAAAGCCCGAAAAACTTCCAAACCACCACCACCCAGGTAGAGTGCATGCAAACGGATAAAGCGCAACATCCATTTTCCATTGTTCATCGATAGCTGACATCCAATTAGTTTTTGGTGTGATTTGTCATTTAATGGTCACTTTTTCACACGAAGGTTAATTAGACTCGAACCAACAGTTTAATGTTGATACCGAATCACAACAAATATCAAATACAAGGTAAGAATTGCAACCACATAGTTAAATTTAAGGGCAGCGCGCTTGACATCTCGGCGATATCGAATCTAAAATCTTTAATTCAGAAGAAGGTTTCCGACCACAAGGCCTCTTTGATACTTCGCTTTAGACTACCAAACGTCTTAAGCCTCTTGCAAGGCATGTTAACATTCACATTGTCTTTGTGAGGAAACTTTCCATTGATAGTGAGCTATGTTCACAAGTCGTTAGGGAAGAAACTTATAACTTTTAAGCATCGACCCCGAAAGACACGCATACAATACCTTATGCATGTTAGGCGAAACATTCATTTCTAATTGTTCAACAGTGGCGTTATGTATCAAAATACGCTGTGGAACCACTAGGGAATCTAAGTCTTTTACGGAGCTGATTGAGCAAACTTGAAGTTTGTTTGATTTAAAAGACCATTTGCGACCAAAAATACTTCTGCTTTAGATATCTGGTCAAATTTACCTCACTTATATTCGATCTTGAATGAGTTCAAATGATTACTTGGCCTCTTGAACTCATTCAAGATTTATTTTAAATAGATGAAGTCAGCGATTTAAAACTATCTTAAATTTCATACACATTTTCATTTTCCAAACTTAACAGTATTTGACTGCCGAATTTAATCCCAGTAGATAAAATGTATAATTCCCAGGTAAATCAAAAGACATCTTGACCTTGGATTAAACGATAAAGATAATATCAAGACTTATTGAAAATCTGATTGTTGTGAGAAATATAACTGAGTACATTATTGAAAATGCTTCAGTCATAAAAAATAGCAGTATTAAATATTATAGATAAAAAATGGAAAATATTTATACTCAGACAACTAAATGCAACGGATCTAAAGTGTCAATAAAGTCGAGAAAAGAGTAAAAAATCGAGAGTATTCTGATTATTAGTATTCTTAATTCGCCAAACTAATGTATGTAAATAAAATCCTAATTTTATTTGTTCACCAAATTTTTGTCCAGAACTGAATCAAGAACGACTGAATGAAATTTACATCAGGAAGCTGATCTCTAACGTCAAACACAGGATATGCTTTACTTTTGATATTGTTGCGAATGGCAACGTGCCCCCATCCAATTAGGAATAACTTGAAGATGGCGTCCTTTCGTGTTCGTATATTTAAAACATTGCAATTTTCGGTTGATATATATTCTTAATTAAAAATATCTCAAACCCAACGCTTAGACAAATAGACGTTACCTTAATTGAAATCCAAATTAAAGCAAACTTAAATATCGTAGTAGATTCTATATAGGTCAGACTCAATACAGACCCAATTTTTACTATAGACATAGAAAACCTGTTAAGTCTAAATAACGAAATAATTTTAACCGGAAATTATAACTGTAAATATAGAAACTAAGATTGTTCAAAAGCAAATAGAAACAGTAATCATCTTTGTAACTTTATTGAAAAAGCAAACTTAAATATAATCGCGCCTGATACTACAACTGGATTTTCTAATAATTCAGCCAATGTAATTGATTTTGCAATAGCCAGAGAATTAAATTTTAATTTCACAACAGATTTTTTAAATGACCTCTTATCTGATCATAAACCAGTAATTATTTGTTTTGACATGAATTTGCCAAATCAGAAAATTAAAATAATTTAAAAACAAATTGGAACAAGTATCAGAAAAATTTAAATAATAAAATCAAAAACTTTTCACGAATAAAAAATATTTCAGTTTTGGAAAATAGAGTTGAGGAATTAACAGACAAAATTAAAGAAGCACATGTTGAGCTATCGACTGAAATTAAAAATAAAAAATTTTATGTTTTATTATAAACTAATGATATCCCAAAACAAGCAAATACAGTCTTAGCACTTTTTGCAGACGATACAACCATATTGATTAAAAATAAAGAATTAATGTATTAATGCATGGAAAATAGAATTAAACATAGGAAAAACCCAAGAAATAATTTTCTCGAAAGGACATAAGATGCCAAATAATATTAAAATTAATAATCAAATAGTCCCTTGGTCTAACGAAGTAGAATACTTAGGATTAACTTTAGATAAAAGACTAACTTATAAATCTCACTTTACAAAAATAATTTAAAAATTTAGGGCAGAGCAGGCAGCTTTATACCCAATGATAGAATATTGGTCAGAATTAAATTTAAAAAATAAAGTACTTTTATACAGGTCAATGTTGCACCCAGTGGTCAGCTACGCCTGCCAAATTTTTGGAAGAGCAGTTGACAATCATCCTAAGAAGCTCCAAATAATCCACAATAAAACCCTATGGTTAATATCAAAGCCACCATGGTACTTCAGAAATGAAGCTATCATGCGTGACCTCTGTGTCACTAACATTTCCAGTTACTTCGTTCAGATAAACGAAAAGTTCTACAGCAACCTTCCAGAACTAGTGTCTCGAAGTAGAGTCCATAGCCGGGATCCAGATGGGAATTCTAACGCATGTGCACTTGAAGAAAGTGGTGGAAATAATTTGGCGGTATACAATGTGAACATTTAGTTTTAGCAACCCTGTTTGCTTAACTATGGAGCCGAGTTTCGGGGCTCTATCAGAGAAATGAATTTCGCTGCCCACGTTTCGGAGAGCCGAGTTTCGGGCCTCTATCAGAAATGAATTCGCTGTCCACTGAAACTTATCTTTCCTGTTACTTATTATATATTTCCTTCTTATTTCTATATTTTAATAAAGACATTATAAACTTTGTGTCATATATCTTTTCCAATATTTTTTACGTGCTAGCAATAAAAAAGAAGGATCACATTTCTTTCTGGTTTCTATATTTAAATAAAAAAATTAATAAAAAAAATGAGACTAAAATATCCAGTGTAAAAAAGTCAAGGTAAAATTACATCAATTTTTCACGATTTCACTACAATTTTTTTTACTAATATACGAAACAAAACATTTATAAATTTTATCACTTCATCATGCTTTTATATGACCAAACTATATTTTAAGCCTAATTTATAATGTCATTATTTCGGATTTTTCATTATTTTGGATTTTTTTTTTTACTTTACTATGTTCATACGCCAAAACAATATTTTATGTCTGGTTTATAATTATTTAACTCAAGTAATTTCTTTAAAATTTAATTTTAATTAATTTTTTTTGCATGTATGAATAGTTTTAACAAGCTTTGGATGCATTATAAATTTCAATCAAAAAACTTCAAAATTAAAATCTGTCATTTAATGTGTACACATTGCCTATTTTTTAAGTTAAAAATTCTAAGATAAATCACAAGCTTCCAATAAATTAAAGTTCTGTAGTTCGATTCAAGAGTATAATTCATTTATTTGTAAAAATAAGATTTTACTTTTTATAAATGAGGAATACAGCGATCTAAATAATAAGCTTATTACTATGAATTTCTCCGAACAATCAATTTATTGCTATTAAATAAAAAGGAATAATTTAATATTCTGATTAATCTAAGCTTCATAATTGTATGAAATTTTTTTTTAAATATAAATATAATATTTTAAAAATAAAAAAAAATTGTATTGAATATAAAAAAGAAAATTCAATAGAATTTTTTCTATCAAGAGCATGATTTTTTTAATTAATAAAAAGAAAAAATTACTAACTCATTACTTTATTTAAATGGTAGGAATAAATTTAAGCATATATTTAACTTCATTACAATATTCTTATAAAGTGTCAGAATTGGATTTTGACAAGATAATCATTTCATAATAGATAATAGATTTCATTCTATATTTTTTTCTCATTGTACTATTAATATTTTCAAAGGACTTTTCTTAAATTAAGATACTGCTGTTATTTAAGTTAAAAGGAAAGATTATAAATCCTTTATTTAAATATAGATGATTTTACTAATATGATAAGTGTGCATTTTTATGTCTCAAGCAAATCACTTTGAGTAAAATTAACTTCTTATCATTTTGGATTTCAATAGTTATTTTGATGTGAAAACAATTATTACTCTTTCTCCCTGATATATAATAGAACTTGAGTTTTTCAAAGATTCAGTAAGTATAGTGTATTTACTTGGTATTTCAAATTATATTAATACTAAAATAATTGCAAAATCTAAAGAAGAGCTCCAATTTTTGCTTGAAGAAAGTAAAAATTTAAAAACAAAATTAATAGCTTCAAAAGCAGGTAAAAAAGCATTACCAAAAGCGCAGGAAAAACTTGGGAGTTCGCCAAGTCACAAAAAAATTTACATGCAGAGAAAATTATCTTTAAAAAATGTCCGAAAAAGGAAACATACGCAATCTCCATAAACAACTTTGACAATTAAATTCATTGTTTATACTTTTATACATAATTTCATGTTAAACATATTTAGGGCACATTTTTATAATTTAACTGAACAGAATTTTAATTTATATTAGATTTAGACAAAAAATAACTAATAAATATTATTTACAGTTTTTCTTTCAACTTATAAAAATATTTGACAAAATAATGTTTATTTTATTCAGAGTACTGAAACACTTTCTTTTATTATTATAATTATGAAAAACACAATATTTAGCATATAAAATCACAAAGATATTTTAGATGGTTAACTCTGATATAAAATTTAGAAAGATTATTTTCATTAAATTTTAAATGTATTATCTGCATTTTTTTCCAGAATTTTTTTTTAAAAAATTCAACTTTCTTCGAAAACTTCTGTTTCTAATTTTTTTTTATAAAAGCTTCTGCTAAATGTATATGCTTACTATAAAGATTCATGAAAAGAAACTTTTATATAATATATATGTATAAATGATTGACATTATGTATGTTAATTTTTGTAACCATCATCCATTTATGTCATTATATAAACTTAAACTATAAATTATGTACATAAGTTTTCAAATGAAATTAATATTTCTAAATTGATTGATTGTATTTGATTTGATTGTACTTTATATTATTTGCAGTAAAATTAATTTACAGTTATAAAACAATTAAATTATGCACCATTTTTAAAACTTTTTATTAAAGTTTCTTAACTTTTTATGGATTTATTTATCAAAAACAGACAATTAAAGCTGATAAGAGAAAATTGTTTGCTCATTTAATAGATTTTTAAAAAAACAATGTTTTGGCTTCTGAAATGATTATATATCTACATTTGGTACAAAAAGCAAACTCAAAATATTATTGAGTTTAAACAATTTTTCATTTGCAAAAATTTGATACTGTTGAACATAGCATTTGAAATACTGTTTCCAAATTAAGATAAATGTTCCTAAAAATACATCAATCTTAAAAAAAGTTTGTATATTTAATTTAATTGATAATATTTTTTGTTGAATTCATTTTTGTGGTACAGTGCATTGCTAATAAAGTTATAGAGTGGGTATCTTGATTGAATTAAGAAAATAATTCTTTCTATGAATCATTTACATATCAAGTTCTATAAATTATTTTTATTACCGCTGAATAATATCTTTCAGGATGAAAAATTTTCCAAAGAGGGAATTATGTTGAAAGTAGATAAGTTTTGAACGAGAGGTGTTTCCCTTAGAATTTATTCAGTGAACATTTCAATATTAAATTCTCGAAAAATATTAATATCAATGAAAAAAATTGGGATGTTTGTAATTTTATTTGTAAAGAGTAATTTTATTAGTAAATAACTTGAGATGACATATGTATTGGTTGTTTTAAAAACACACACACACACACACACTTATAAATTAATAATATTTAATTCCTACTAAGTAGTAGGCAATCTGAGTTCAATGTTGTGCAATTTATACAGATCATGATCAATTAACCTAAGTTAATTTATTTAAAGCTGAATAAGTGTCATAAAAATTACGATGTATAATAGCAGTCTTTTATTAAAATAAAAATTACTATAAGATTTTTTATAGCAAGGGCTATAAAATCAGTTTCAGAAATGCACAATTTAAGAAATCATTTTTAATTAAAATAAGCAGATCACAAATATAGAATAAATTTGAGTAATGTATCGGCTGAAGCACCACACAGATATAATTATAGGTATTTCACCTTATTAGAATATGTAATGTTAACATTTCTTAATTTTAGTTTTTAGTGTACGATACTAAGCAAAATGACCATATATATATTTCATAATATTTATTTTCCAACAGTCAAAATCAAGCTTTAATCATTGGGATATAATTTCTAATGGAGAGAACAACTCTCTCATTACAATATTCAAAAGCCATAATAGGGAGCTTCATTCTCAAAAATATGTGGACGTCGTGTACATTAACTCACTGGAGACTGTGTGGGGCACAAAATCATCCCACGTTTAGGAGTGTTCGTTGCTATTTTTTTACCTGCCTTTACTTTCTTCATATGCAATAAGCATTTCCCAGAATTCATATGGTATCAGGTGACTATGTCCCAAGCAACAAGTATTGCTTTAAAACTTTTTGCAGAAACAACTCAGATTTATGTTCCAGATTATTTTCACATTCATGTTTTACTTCTAAGAAATAGTATACAAACAAAATATTTGCTGAATAAGAAAAAATAGAATCCAGAGAACTTGAACATTGATAAAAATAAAGAAACTAAATTAGGAGAAAATATTTTTGCAAGCAAATAATAACTCCAATAAGTTATCTTCATTCCAATAAATCAAAATATCATGCTAAATAATATATTTCAAAACATAAAATTCTTTCCTTAGCAACTACTTTAAATATAGCTGTCAAAAGAGGTATTAAGATTATACATAAAGTTTGTTTAATAAGCATAGCAGCTACGGTATTTATAAACAATAGTAAATTACGAATTTATCCACTAATCAGTAATTGTTTGTTTAAAAAGCATAGCAGCTGCGGTATTTATAAACAATAGTAAATTGCGAATTTATCCACTAATCAGTAATTACTAGCCAGATAAATTTATAGCATTAACAATACATAGAATTTATATTGACAATCACAATGAAATAATTAACGAATACTTTGTGAAGGCTTTTTAAAAATATAGCAATACAAAGTCGTTACTCTTTTTGAAAGGATAACGGATATGTAAACAAAATACACTTGCTAGCCAGATAAATTTATCGCATTATTCACATCGCCAACCCGCTGAATCTCAGCCAAAATTTGTTAATCAACGCGCAAGCGTTAGAATTCCCATCTGGAGCCGAGCTTTGAAGGACTCTATCTCAAGACACTAGTCCTTCCAGAGATGGAAAACGAAGAAATAGCCAAGATACCGCTCTACAACATTTTTAATGCAACAAACAAAAATAGACCGTAAACAGTACTAATACTGAAGCCCCACACCTAGATGACACAATACGAGCAAACTTGCAGAGACGAGTAAGACAACAACACGAACATCAGGTCGTATAATCACTTTTTAAGTAAATTTTATTTCTCATAAAATTAATATTTTTGCTTTATTTTTTTCTCCTCTCTTTTCTTCTATCATATCAGGAGTAAATTAATCGTGACTAATAAATTTGTACTATTTCTGATTTATTAATCATTTTTATTAGTTTTTCAGGTACACTTATCTCACTGGAGATTAAACTTTTGTTCATGGGCTCCGTAAAAACCAATATCGTCTCTATATTCTTAATGTAATTGTGTATTATTCTTGTTAATAAATGTGCTGATGTGTCATAATCCATGTTTTTTATTCAGTAGCAATCTATTTTAATGAGCTAAAAAAAAAAAAAAAAAAAAAAAAAAAAAAGACATTTGGTTTATGTCAGCCCTGCTTTAATACACAGGAGTAGCAGCGACAAAGACTGCAACATTTCTGGCACCCAATGTGGGGTGAGAGTTCTCTTAGCAGCTGGTATTCAACAGTTTAAGAGCCTGAAAAAAAAATGGATATGACAAGTTTAAAAGGTCAATGGAGAATGCTCCGTACATCGATTACTTCATAGTTCAATAAAATTATGGACGATCTTGAAGAAGAAAGTTAATTCTCTAAAAAGTACGCCCGCTTGGAGGCATGCCAAATAGAAATTTGAAATCTACTTTTGAAAAATACTGCTGCTGAAAGTGCATATGAGGGAAATTTCTTAGCTGCTATTATATAGAGAATATAGAGATAGCTGCTAAGAATATAGAGATAGGTATACTGAGATATGTTTAAGAATAGAACGCCTATCTCAGAAAGAACAGCAACCGAAAGATTTGGTGGAAAAAAGAAAATTAAAGCTGTCTCAAACCGAATTAAAAAGATTTAATTGGGAACTAAAGTCATATTTGGCATTTTGGAGAACCAATTTCAAAAAGTTTACTTTGATGATAGTATTCTTAATAAGGATAAGTTCCAGTATCTTTTGCAAGCAGTAGTGCCAAAATCAAAAGCAGCTCAAATGGAGGAAAGTTTCCCCAGCTATCTCTGAAAATTATCCCAAGGTGTTTTCACAACTACAGGCGAGATTCCGACGTGAGGATTTATTGGTGTAAATTTATGTAAAGAGTCTTACGACTAATTTCTTTCTCTATCGTTTGAGACTGATATACGATGAGTTAAAAGGGAAGATAAGAGCTCTAGAAAGTCTGGGTAGAAATCAGGAGAAATATGGTGAATTTTTGCGTCCATTAGTGGAGTCTTGTTTGCTCAAGAACTTATTGCTTGCGTGGAAAAGGTCCAGAAATGTGAAAGAAAAATTTCAAGCTGACGATCATTCATTAACAAAGTTAATGAGTTTTTTAAACAAAAAGTGAAAGCAGAAGAGATTGTAAAGTTATCTCGAACTGGATTCGCATCTTCTAAGTTAAAAGGAAAAGAAAACAATTACTCGACTGTAGCCATGTTGATAAGCACTCATGAAAGAAATAATGCACATAAATAAGCGAAATTTATATGCATTTATTTGTATTTGAAAATATCCTTCCAAAGACGTTTAGAAGCTTGAAATAAGTCTTTACAGGAAAAGAAATATGCATATTGAAAAATAGAGCCTATTTTTTTATGCTTTTCTGTTTCTCACTTCTCCTAATCCTGTCGGATGAAAAATTCTTGTCAACATTTTGCTAAACCGCACCATTATTTAATGTGTGATCAATGCTAAGGAGAAAGTCAAAAATAGTAGTTCTGATGTTATTGAGGCAAATTCATTAGCAATCAGTTGTGCTAAATACAATGTGTTTTTAATGACTTTAATTATGAAGGTTACGTAAATGGCAAAAAAGAATACTTACGAGCTCTTATTGATAATGGTTCTCAGTATTTTTATTTATTGCAAAAGCCAATTAAAAGACTCGGTATTAAATCAAAATATAAATTTAAATCACGTTATTTGGAGTGAAAACTCCTAATAAAAATTATGTTTATGAATTGGTAATTTATTCTTTAGATGATTTTTACGCATTATGAGTTGAAGCTTGCGAGGAAGAAAAGATATGCGGTTCCGAAGGTCAGTTGCCCCTTACTGTTATTAATAAGTTCATTAATAAGGGCGTTATTTTGTCCAATTTAGTGTTTGGAGGATGTGAAATCAGTTTACTGCTGGGAGAGGATGTAATAGATTTATTTTTGGGAGAATCGATTAAATTAGAACCAGATTTGTCCCTGTTGAAAATACGCTGGAGTTTCATTTTGACAGGGAAGCAGGGAGTATCTGGCAGGCATAATATTAACAGTGATAATGTTTTGAATAACGGTTATTTCTTTGTATGTTAAAATCTCATCTTTTAGTGAGTTGTGGGTTTTTGAATGTTTGGGAATTTTGGACCTAAATCAACAGTTGAATAAAATTAGAAAGAATCTAAAGTTGATGGAGATCATGAAAATTTTGCCAGATGGTATATATGAAAATACCCATTAAATCGGATATAATTGATTTATCTTCCAACAAAAAACTAACATGGAGACTGCATAAAAAAATGTGCGAACAAGCACAACGAAATGGTATTCTAGATTATTACAAAACTATATTTAAAAAGAACGGGGAAAATTATAAGTTATAGAAATATTTGAGGGGGAAAATAAAATTTAGCATTTTTCCCACCTCGACCAGTAATAAAATCTGATTGTATAACCAGTAAAATTAGGCCAGTTTTTGACAGTTTAACTAGCAAAACTGGAAAGAATTCTTGAAATTTAATGATTGGAAAGAATTAAATGATAATATTGTTAACATTAATCTGTAGTAATATTTAAAAAATAATGAGTGGCCACTACATGGCAGTAGTTAACATGTCATGTGAAGAGATGTATATGTAATTGAAAAAGAGAGTGTTTGTAAAGGAGCTCGCTATGAAAGAGCTAGGTAAAAGAAGTCTGTAAATAATACTACATGTAAATAAATCTGTAAATATTCATTAAGTACTCCTTCCTTCCCCACCTAAGCTACTTGCCATCCAATAAACAATAACGGAATAACATAATAAATCAGAAGAGGGATAGATAACACGCGATGCTTCGGAATTCAGGCAGGCGAATTTTAATTGTTTCGTTTTGAAATGTGTATTAACGTATTTAGTAACGTTCTCTAAAGTAGTGAACGAGACTTAAGAGAATTATGTATATAAGTATAAAGTATTTTCTTAATTTTCGTTTGCAAAAAAACAATTTCGTTTTTAAAGAAAAAATTAGTTTCGTAGGGGAAGCGGAAGTAATAATTTCGTTTATGATAAAGTATTTTATGTGTGAAGTAATTAAGTATTTTAATTAGTAGAGGATGGCTTTTTGGGGGAAGGCTAAAAAAGTAGATTTAATAGAATTAGCAACAGAATTAGGGCTCTCAGTACCTGAAAATGCTAAAATAATTGATTTGAAACGTATTATAACGGAATCAGAGACGTATGATGAAGAGTTTAGTAAAAGTTTATTAAGTAGGATTATTGAAGACGCCAAAACGTTGGCTGACCGTGAGTATGAACTTGAACGTTTACGTATCGAAAATAGAGTCCAAAATGCAAATATTTCAGATTTAAGTAACAACGATGAAAGTAAAAACGTACACACAGATTTTCGAAAGTTAATGCACGAATATAAAGTGAAAGATGGGGATAAAAAATTTTTTTAGTTTTATCCCCATCTTTCACTGAACGTGAACACTGAACGGCAGGCACGACGTATTTGGTTAAGTGAAAAGTATTGGGAGTCACAATTATTGGGACAGCTCCCTTATGAAATTACGCAACTAATCGCGCGTGAAAACGAAGATAATGCAAATATATATTAAGTGCTGATAAGTTTAGATTTAAATGTTTAAAACATGTTAAAATTCCAGAAAGTACATGGATTATTCATTTGAATTACAAAACTATTTTGAGGAATGGATAACGGGACTCGAGATTTCAAATTTTAATACTTTAAAAAATTTAATTATTACTGAACAATTGAAAAAACAAGTAAATTCAACAACTCGGGAACATTTTGCGGACGAATGGCCTAAAATACCCCAGATCAATTAGCGGATAAATTGAATAATTATGATAATGTTCGATCTATTAATAATTATAAATTACGAAACTCGTCGAATTATAATTATCGTAATGAAAAATTTCTGGTAGAAAAGAAATCATTTCCGTTTAGAGAAAAGAAAAGTATTCATCGAAAAAAGTTAGTCAGTTCGGATATTCGAAATGAGAAAGGGGAATTTAAATGTTTTAATTGTAATAATTATGGTCATATATCTCGTGACTACCCAGCTCCAAAGACTTCAGCTTACTGTAAGAAATGTAAAAAGCATGGTCATTCTCAGCGAACGTGTAAATATGAAACCGATGAAAAGCGCGAGGGGAATAATTTATCCATCAGTCAAAACAATTCGTATTCAAGTGCATCGTTGACGCCTACGAACTACTTAAAAGATGCTTATATTTATGGGAATAATGTGATTGCGTTAATTGATACAGAAAGTAGTTGTTGCCATTTAAAAGAAAGTATCGCAATAAAAATGAATCTGAATATGACACCAGATAGCAGTAAATTATTCGGTTTTGGAAATCAAAATAATCCAGTGACTAAAGCTCTTGGAAAAGCTGTAGTAAATATTCGTATAGACGATGTAGTTGAAAAATGTATTCCTTTATTAATTGTAGATGTTAATGTGATGCCAATCATGCGATTTAATTTTAGGTAGAACATGGTTAGATTTACCATACATTGTTTTTACATGCATTGGGGGTAATCTAAAATTTGGATACTCAAATAACGACGTTTTCTCTGAATTTCAAGTAGGCATAAAGAAAAATACAGTTAAATTAAATACATTAAATGAGACTGAAATCGAAAGTAAATCAATTAATCTAATACGAGTGAAAATTGAAGAAACGGAAAATTCGATTGTTAATGGGGCAATTTTAGTCAAAAGTATAGGACAGATGGTTGGTAGGGTTTTGTGGCGCAAGGTCCAAAAAGGACAAGCTGCGCCAAGTATAGGACAGAATTTCGATTCTATTCTTAAAGTAGTTAACGGTGAAACTATTGTGCCAGTAATAAATAAATAAAAATTTAATTTAAAAATTAAGAAAGGCCAGTGTTTAGGTAGGGGAATGGAAGTAAGTGAGGAAAGCTTTTCCCTATCCAATAAAGTTGAAAGTGATAAAGAAAAAGTTGAAATTATAACAATTAACAAGGAGAAGTGTCCTATTTTAATGAAAGATAAATTTCGACAAATCCTTAGACAGTGATAAAAAAAATTGGAACTTTTGAATTTATTAAATAAATGTCGAGACTGTTTTGCTTTAAGCATAAGCGAGATAGGCTGCACGAATTTATGCAAAATGGACATTAAAGAAGTAGATGGGAGTAAGCCAACTTTTCAAAAACCGTATAAAACCAATTCTGAAGAGAGGAAACACATAAAAGAAATTGTATCCGAATGGAAGAAGTATGAAATAGTTACAAATACAAGATCTCCTTATTCCAGGCCTGTATTATTAGTTAAGAAAAAGACCGGGGAACAGCGATTGGTTATTGACTATAGAAAATTAAACTCTCAAACTGTCAAAGATAAATTTCCATTACCCAAAATTGATGATATTTTAGAATGTCTAGGAAGAAGCCAATTTTATACTACTTTGGATTTAGCTAGTGTTTATTTACAGTTATTTTTAACTGAAGAAGCCAAATTGAAAACTGCTTTCATAACTCCAGATGATACAGGTCAATTCGAGCGAATGATCTTTGGATTGGCGAATGCTCCAGCAGAATTCCAAAGACTCATGAATCTTGTTTTGGGTCCATTGTTCAACAAAAAAGTACTGTGTTACTTAGACGATATACTGATTCCAGCTAAAACATGGACCGAAATGATACAGAACCTTACTGAAGTATTTGAATGCTTAAAAAAAAAAAAAAACCCATTTAACTGTAAAACTGGAAATTGGAATTGAAAAACTGGAATTTATAATTAAAATTGGAAAAGTGAAATTTGGAAAGTTAGACTGAATTTCTTGGTTTCATACTTAGTAAAGATGGTTTGAAACCTGGACCACATAAAATAGCTGCTATTGAAAAATTTCCTGTTCCGAAAAATACGCACGACATCCAAAGATATTTAGGACTTACTAGTTTCTTTAGAAGATTTGTTCCTAAGTATTCTCTAAAAGCAGCACCACTATCTGAACTTACGAAAAAAGATGCAAGGCTTGTTTGGGAAAAAGAGCAAAGTGAGGCTTTCGAAGAACTTAAAAGTAATCTTATTGAGGCACCGATTCTCACTCATTATGATCCTGAAAGTGAAACCGAGGTACATTGTGACGCAAGTTCAATTGGATTGGCCGGAATATTGTTTCAAAGAGATAGTAAAAGGAATTGGAGGATGGTTTATTGCGTTAGTAAGAAAACTACGGAAACTGAACAAAAGTACCATTCGAGTAAATTAGAGTTAATGTCAATTGTGTGGACATTAGAAAGGTTAAGGCAGTTTTTGATAGGAATAAATTTCACTATCATCACAGATTGTCAAGCAATCGTGTATCTAAACGCTAAAAAGTTATCAAATCCTCAAATGGGAAGATTGTTTAACCTCATGCAAGAATATGATTTTGAAATCCAGCATAGAGCAGGTGAACGAATGAAACACATAGATGCACTAAGCAGAGCAGCTGTTAAAGAACCAGAAGATACTTTGCATAGTATTATTGAGAGAAAATTTGAAGTTTGTGTTACTTTAACTACAGAAGAATAAGTTTTAATGATCCAAAATTCAGACTTGGAATTACGCAAATTAATAAATGTATTCAAGAAGAATGAAGATGACAGGTCCGAATCTGAAAAGAAAATGATTGAAGGATATGTTTTCAAACAGAATAAGATTTGTAGAAAACACAAGATTAAGGATAAAGAAATTTTATGTAATACCTAAATCAATGAGGAAAAGTATAGTAGTTAGATTCCACGACCTCATGGGACATTTTTCTGTTGATCGAACTGTTAGTAAAATAAAAGAATTATATTGGTTCGCATCTATGAAGCGTTACGTAAGAAAACATATTTCGATGTGTTTTGAGTGTTTGCTGAACAAAGTTCCAGGAGGAAAAAAGCAGGGGTTTCTGAACCCAATTGCACCAGGGAAACGTCCATTTTCTATCATTCACGTGGATCATCTAGGCCCTTTTGTTAAAACTTGTAAAGGAAATCAAGAAATACTTGCAATAATAGATAATTTAACTGGATTCGTCAGAGCTACACCAGTGAGAAGTACTTCAACTCAAAACGTACTGAAAACTTTACAGAATGTCATCAACGAATTTGGATTACCGGACAAGTTGATAAGTGATCGAGAGTCATGTTTCACTTCTCACTAATTTGAAAAATTTTGTACCACAAAAAATGGAATTAAGCATACTTTGAACTCTACAAAGCATCCTGAAGGAAACGGAATGGTCGAAAGATGCCATAGAACTCTATTAGCTACAATTTCTACAAGTATGGAAGATCCAAAACACAAAGATTGGGACTTGAAAATTAAAGATGCCGAGCGGAATTTAAATAATGCAGTTAACAAAACAACCAATAAGACTCCATTTCAAATGCTACATGGTTACTCACCTAGATTTTATGATGGACTAATAAGCAAATTAGCAGATGATGAAGCCAAAGAATGCAAGGATCCTGAAGAAATACGAAAAGAAGCGATTCAAAATATACTACTGGCTATTAAAATTGCTACACCAGGAAGAAATGCAGATTACAAAATGATATTTATTGGACAAATATATTATACTAGAAATAACAAGTGATTAAATTTTCAAAAAATTTGGCTGGATAGATCCTGAGAAATCAGTACCCAGAACAACCACCTCTGGCAGTAATAACAGCAGTTATACGCCTGGGCATTGAGTAAAACAGAGATTGGATTGCATGTACAGGTACAGATGCCCATGCAGCTTCAACACGATGCCACAGTTCATCAACTGTAATGACTGGCATTTGGTGACGAGCCAGTCGCTCGGCAACCATTGACCAGACGTTTTCTATTGGTGAAAGATCTGGAGAACGTGCTGGCCAGGGCAACAGCCGAACATGTTCCGTATCAAGGAAGTTCCGTACAATAAAGGCAACATGCGGTCGGGCATTATCCTGCTGAAACGTAGGGTTTCGCAGGGCTCAAATAAAGGGTAGAGCCACGGGTCGTAACACACTAATGTAACGTGCACTGTTCAAAGCACCGTCAATGCGAACAAGAGGTGACCGAGACGTGTATCCAATAGCACCCCATACCATCACGCCAGGTGATGGGCCAGTATGACGATGGCGAATGCACGCTGCCAGTGTGCATTCACCACGATGCCGCCAAACACGGATACGACTATCATGATGCTATACACAGAACCTGGATTTATCTGAAAAGATGACGTCTCGCCATTCGTGCGCCCAGGTTCGTCGTTGATCACACCATTGAAGGCCCTTTTGTCTATGACGCCGCGTCAAATGAAGCCGCAGCCATGGTCTCCGAGCTGACAGTCCATGCTGCTGCAAACGTCCTCGAACTGTTGGTGCAGACACTTGTTGTCTTCCAAACGACCCCGTTTCTTGACTCATGGCTCGTGACGTGGTTGCACGATCCATTACGGCCATGCGGATAATATGCCTGTCTTCTCCGCTGCTAGTGATAGGTGGCCGTTGAGATACCGCATGGCGTTCCGTATTACCGTCCTGAACCCATCGATTCCATATTCTGCTAACAGTCATTGGATCTCGACCGACGCGAGCAGCAATACTGCGATAAGATAAACCGCAATCCCGGTACGCTACAATTCGACCTTTATCAAAGTCAGAAACGTGCTGGTACGCATTTCTCCATCTTACACGAGGCATCACAACAACTTTTCACCAGGCAACAACGTTCAAATGCAATTTGTGTATGAGGAACCGGCTGAACAATTTCCTCATTTAAACACAATGTAGATGCCGCTACTGGCGCCTGCTTTGTCTGAATGCACTGAAAAGATAATCATTTGCATATCACAGCACCTTCTTCCTTTCGTATAAATTTCACGTCTGTAGCATGTCGCATTCTTGGTGAAGCAATTTTAATGGCCAGTAGTGTATAAAATGTAAACAGGAAAAGACGAAATCATATTTTGACAAAAAAAGATGTAAAGCAATCAACTACGTAAAAGGTGAAATAGTGGCATGAAGAAAACACCTCAAGCAACAGGTCAATCTTTGAAAACTCAACCAAAATACAGGGAACCATTGATAATTACTCAAATTACCAGGTGACACTTACAGAGTGACTCAGTTACAAGAAAAGGAAAAGGGACACTTTTTCACAACTACCGCCCATGTAAGTCAACTAAATCCTTAGAGAATTTACACAGATACAAGTGATTCCAGTGATACTGAAAGTGAACTTTGAACTTAATGAACTTTCATTTAATTTAACGTTTTTCATACTAAATTAAACTTTAAAGAAAATCTGAACTTTTATGATATTTTCTATTGAATATAGTGTATAATTTTCTCATTATATGTACTTATTTCTTTTCTTTTGATAAGTAGGTTAGCAAATGAAAAATTAATATAATTGCTGAACTTTTGTTAAATTTGATGGTTAAAAAATAGTATAAGTATGTCTACTAAAGAATTGTTAAGATTTGTAAGTATGTTTATTTTTATTTTGCGATATTTTGAAGTTTTTGCGTGTATTTTAGTTTATTAATGTCTAGTAGTATTGTTTGTATTAATCAAGAGATTAATCGGTCAGTCTGGCCGAATGTTAACGTTAAGCTGTAGTACTATTTAAAAAATAATGAGTGGCCACTAGATGCAGTAGTTAACATGTCATGTGAAAAGATGTATATGTAATTGAAAAAGAGAGAGATTGTGTAAAGGAGCACATTATGAAAGAGATAAAAGATGTAAAAAATGTGTAAAAGATGTCTGTAAATACTACATATAAATAAATCTGTAAATATTCATTAAGTATTCCATCCTTCCTCACCTAAGCTACTCGTCATTTAATAAACAATAACGGAATAACCTATGATGATAATATATATATAAGGTTTCGAATTTAATTGAGTTAATACCGGACATTATTGAAAGGTTTAGGAGTTATGCGTTTTTTTTTTTTTTTTTTTTTTTAATTTCTGGTGATATTGAAAAGGTTTTATTGCAATTGGGAATTGCTCCCCAACACCAAGATTATTTAAGAGTCTTTTATTCTAAAGGAAATGAGCAAATTGTGAATAGACATTGTCAAATTGTCTTTGTGTCATCAAGTCCTTTTCTCTTAGCTGCTGCACTATTCCACATGCTTAAAAATGTGCCACGGAAGACTCTGAAATTTCTGATAAGTTTAAACTTTCATTTTATGTTGACAACTGCGTTAAATTATCGAATAATGTAAAACAACAAGAATTTATTTCTAAATCAAAGGAAATTTTTTAACTCGAGGTTTCTTTAACTTAAGAAACTGGGAAACAACGCTGATAATAAATATGTTCCTAAGAGTACGAGGATTAACAAAAGTTTTAGGGATTTCATAGGATTTAGATAAAGATGTCTTAAAGTGCTAAGTTTATAATAAGGATTTGATATGTAATTATTGTTTAACCAAAAGAGATATTTTATCTGCTGTATAGAAAATTTTTTATTCAATTGGAATTTTATGTTCTGCAATCCTGCTGCCTAAAAAATATTAAATGCAGAATACTTAGAAACAAAAATGGTCCTACCGTTCGGCTTTGCCCGATGATGTTGTATAACTTTTTTCTTAAATGATTAGGAGAAGTAGATAGGCTTGCAGATATGAAGTAGGAATTTGGCTTTAGAAAAAATAGAGAATGCTGAGATCTAGTAAATTCGAGGTATTCAAAACTCAAGTTTTTCGCACGAGAAAAAATTATTTGGAGATGAAAATAATAATATTCGTGTAAAAACACGAATTACTAAGAGCATAAATGCTGTTCATTTTCTGTCACAAATTCTACTATCTAATAATCGTATGTTTACTCAAAGATTTGTGGAACATTTTCATCCTCAGAATTATCATGCAGTCCAATTGCTTCTCAATTGGATATTGGGTGGAAGAACTGTCTGGAAATTGTTGAATACTTGTGCTAAATGCCAGCGGTTTAAAAGCAAAGCTCCCATTGTTAGATCCAGTTTCATTACCGGCTCATCATACAAAAGATGTATAAAATAAGAGAATAAATACCCATTATACATAAAATAAGGGAATAAGTTTTGGGCAATTCTGTGTACTTGCGCTCTATACCGAGCAATGTAATGAGAGCTTTATTGAGTTAGTATCATCCCTAACTACTGATGATTTCTTATCTTTTCACCAGATTTCTACAGAAATTAAAACCATGTAACGTTCAAAGAATTCCATAGCACCAGGTTCAATCATACGCCTTCTCAATATCCAGATAAATTGACATAAGATGGTTCCTACGAACTAAAAAACGATTCTGATATCTTACAAGTTAGCGATGTTATCAAAAGCAGATCTAACAAACCAACTACATAATTATATCTAATTTGGTTTATCCATCAACGATCAAGTTTTGTACACGAAGGCTAGATCAAACAACCGTTTAAATCATTCCTATACCTGAATCCCGGCAAAATTTCATTCAAATTTCGTTTTGGTTGCCGTTCAACATGTCGTCAACATTCGCACATAGACTGAGATTGACAGTTTAAAGTGCGAACCACTACAAACAAAAAGCCCTAAATGGGAATCAAATTCAAATGAACTGAAGGTTATAGTTTTAATCACTTAGCACCAGCTGTGCAATTTCCTCAGCTATATACATTAAACGACGAAATATTGATTTTAAGCACATGTTTGAACTTAATTATTTTTAAATTGTGGCTTATTAAGAGATTACTGATTTCCAGATTTTTTTTTTTTTTTTTTGAAAATAATTACAGAAAAATAAATATTTTTTGATTGAAAAAAATTATTACTAAAATTTTCAAAATTTTCCGTGATTTACCGGATAATGGAAACTTTGCCCTAGGGCATTTGAAGTCGCACGTAAAAGCATCAAAAAAAAAAAAAAAAAAAAAAAAAAAAAAAAAACTGTCTTCAGGATTATGAAAATTTGTTCAGGGAATAGGTAGTAGAAAAAATTATTGAGCCTGTTCATTCAGATGAACTGACAAAGTATAAGGGTCATTATTTACCGTATAGACCAGTCTTTAAAGAGAATTCCACCACTAAAATAAGGCCAGTTTTCGATGCCACTGCACGAGAGAGAAATTCAGTATCTCTGAATGATTGTCTTGAAAAAGGGTCAAATAATTTAGAATTGATTCCTAAAATAATTAATAGATTTCGGCAAGGAAACTTTGGAGTAATTTCGAACATTCGTAAAACTTTTCAAAAAACAAAGGTAGCTCTCTCCGACAAGAAATTCTTATGGTTTTTAAGGTGGGAGGGAGGTGATCTGGGAAAACTGATTGTTTATTACCATTATCGTGTAGTTTTTGGCGTGAATGCCAGCCCATTTTTACTCCCCACGACTATCAACTATCATTTAAAAAATGTGGATCACTCGAAGAAGGATACAGCTTTAAAACTTAGAGACTCTATGTTTGTAGACAACTGTTTTGTGAACATGAACACAGTAGAAGAATTAAACACTTTCATCGCTGTGTCTGCGAAATTTGAATTAATGGCTTCTGCTCAATTTGACTTGAGGGGTTAAAAACATAAACGGCAAGAAATTGATGAAGAAATTTCAATTTTGAATATGCATGGGGATGATTATAAAGAAATCGTTTCAGTTTTAAGCAAAGGAAGGAAATAAATTGGTGTCAAGTAAACGAAATGTACTATCGATATTGAGTAAAATTTTTGATCCAATAAGGTTCAAAAGCCCTGTTACCCTTATTCCAAAATTAATCTTACAGGAATTTTGGAAGGAAAAAATTAATTGAGTTACGGTACTTTTACATAAATTGAGGAAAATTTTCTAAAATGTGCCAATGAACTTAAATATTTAAAATATTTAGAAATCCCTAGAAGATTACCCATGCTAAATGAAAATATTCCATGTCTTTGTAGATGCTAAATTTGCTTATGCAGCATCAATATTTGTTAGAAATGATAATGGGGGAACAGTTAATTGCCAATTATTATAGGCTAAGTTAAGGGCACTCCTAAAATCAATAATTATAGATTAGAAATTCTTGCGTGTACCATTGGAGCCAGGCTCGCTCACACTGTCAAAGAAAATTTAAGAGCTTTTTTCTACAGTGATTCAATGAATGTCCTATACAGGATCAAAAGGCCAGATAACTGGGCCACATTAGTAGCGAACCGAGTGAATGAAATTCGGAAGCTGACAGATCCAGAGGATTGGCGACATATTCAAGGAAAATATAATCCCGCCAACTTACTCTCAACGGTTTGCAATCCGAAAGATTTATTGAAATCCCGTAGGTGGGAAGGGCTGGATTGGCTGAAGCTGCCACTAGAAAATTGGCCAGCTAGTGAAATTTCTGCAGACGTAGAAGTAGTCTTTTCAGAAAAAAAGAAAACTGATATCGGCTACAAATTTAGTTATTAATAGGTTTGAGTTCTTCCAGATAATATCCTCTTTCAATAAAATTCTAAGAATTATGGCTTATATCATTAGATTTTGTAAGAATATCCAAAGAAATAGTGAAGACAGCAAAAAGGAAAGATTGGAGAAAGAAGAAATCTAAACATCTGAGAATCTAAATCATTCTAAAAAAAATTCAAAGAGTGGAGAAGAAAGACTGGAGAAGAAAAGCAGAACCTCCGAACCGTGAAAGTCAGATTGTCTGTGGGGGAGTTTCGACAAGGATAACCTAGAGAAAGGACTTCGAAAGTTTTAAGATTCCCATATTATTGCCACGTAAGTATAAGATGATTGAAAAATTAATCATGAGCAAGCTCATTGAACTTGATCATGCCGGTACTCAAACATTGATGTCCCACCTCAGAGAATCCTATTGGACCATTAAGACCAGAAGAACAATGCAAATTGTGATAAGAAATTGTACTAAAAGATTTTCTGTTCAGCCATTGAAAATCGAAAGCATTCCTCTTCCAGAGGATTGTATCAGAGAATCGGTTGTCTTCGAAATCATCGGCATCAACCTGTGTGGGCCATTGTTTCTGAAAGGAGAGAGAAAATGTTAGGTGGTGCTCATCACTTGCGCCATCTACCGAGCAGTGCATCTTGAATTAGTATCTTCCTTGACCACAAACTGTTTTATCCTGGCATTTCACCACTTTATTGCACGGAGAGGACTCCCTTTACCGTGTATTCCGACAATGGCACCAATCTTATAGGAAAAGCAAATCTTTTAAAAACTATCGATAGGGGTTAAAGTCGAAAATTTTGCTTTAAAAAGGATCTCTAAGCAACTCAATCCCTCTTTGCACCTTGGTGGGGATGTTTCTGGGAAAGATTGATAGGAGTATTGAAGGGCATTCTGAGAAGGGTACTTGGAAAAGCTTGGCTTAATAAAGAAGAGCTAGTCACAGTATTATGTGATGCTGAAAATCTCATTGACTCTCGTCCTTTGACATACCTCATGGAAAATCCAAGACCTGTCAGCTGTCAGTCCATTTATGTTTCTACAGGAAATTAAAGATGTAGGTGTTCCAGAATTTGACATTATCGATACGATAAAACTAAATAAAGATATGCTTAACATTTGAAATTGCGAGAATATCAGCGAAGTTAATTCAGAACTGAATATCTTGGATTGCTAAAAGATTATTCCAAAGTAAAAAAAGAATCTCCATCAAAAAAGGCTATATTGTATTCATCGGAGATACCAATAATAAGCGAATCAACAGGCTTTTGGCAAAAGTTTTAAGAACTTTTTCTGGAAAAGATGGAAAACTACGTTTAGTGAAACTTAAGACTCAATCTGGAAATCTTTTAACGTCCATACATACAAAGATTTTATCCACTGGTGACAACGATTGATTTCCCATCAGCGAATTATTCCAGAGCACCCTGTGATGATGGTCCTTGCCAAACCAAAGATTTAATCCCCGATAGAAAGAAGTTATATATTCCCGTTATAGACGATTGTTAAAACCAACTTAAAGACTAACCTACTTTTGATATATCATTGATTTATATGGTAATCAAATTGTTAATATATTTTTAGTTTTTTTCAGGTGAATCATAGAACTGAACTTGATGTTTGGATTCGAATTGGTTTACCTTGGAGTACAAGTGGGAGAGTGACACAAACTATCAGTTGCGCGACGGTGTCGCCACAATCAAATGAACCTCAGTTGATACTGAGCCTTGTTCTAGACAAGAAGCTTTGTAAACATTAGTTTTTTTCCCCCTTTTAGATGTAGTGCGCTGTTTATATTATATAACTAGATGCATGTTTGTTGTAAATTTAATTAAAAATTAAAAGTGTTAAATACAACTGCAAGACTCCTACATTTATTGAGAATCGAAATGATTTATACATTATTAAGATCTTCATCGAAAAATCGTGGAGTTCCTTGGAAATAGAAAGGTAAGTGAAACTTAGCTTCTGTTAATATCGATAGTTTTTCTCGGTTTTAATCGTAAAAATTGACAACTCCATTCATGCAGGAAGGTTTGTTTTGTTTGATGCTCAACGTTCATTTTTTGCACCGAGGACTGATTACACCGAAACCAATAGTTTAAAGTAGATTCCGCATCACAACAAAGAACAAAGATCGAGGATGGATTCAAACCCATGAGCTGTTGGCCGAAGGCAGTAGAGCTAAATTTACGATTGCGAGCTCAGTTTTGAAACTGGAAGGAGACTTAAAAAGAACTACTATACTTCAAAATGACAATGTTATACCAGAAAAGGAAGATGTATTTCGGGGCCTTCGGAATGTCATGAATTGCTTTCTATAGGCGCCAAGAAATTTAAAGAAAACATTGCAATATTCTAGTGTAAAAGAAGAGTTTTGAATTGAAAAATAAATTGTCTGCCTGGAAAAAAATTAGTCAAAAAGTCCCTGGAATATTCATAATTGAAAATATTCTTTGTTTAGACGCCACACCTAGAAGAATGATTCGAAAGACGGAAATTATGACATAAAATACTCTCTCTCATATGCGTATTAAAATATTCAACCAAATGAGTGGAGATACTTCATTAACTTTTTAGTAGACAGGGGAAAAATGAGAAATATTTTGATTTAAAAACTAAATTTTACAAACAAATCCAAGGTCAGCTAAGTGTATGAATGTTGTTCAGTTGGCTTAACATTTAGTCTTTAAAAGTTATCAAAACTGAGCAAATAGAGAAAAAAATTCTTTTAGAAGATCAAAGAAAGCTAAATCAAATTATTTATACTTTGGCTATCTTGACATGCGAAATTTATCCCCATTTTCGTAGGTTTGGTTTGTATATCGATCAACTGTCATTTTTTAGGAACGAGAGCTAATTCCAACGGGAACTACAGTTTAAAATGAATTCTGAATTACTGTACAGACATCTATGCCAGAGATGGGATACGAACCAACGAGCTGTTGAACAGAAGGCTAGGGCGTTAGCCATTCGTCTGCCAGTTTGGCCCTCGCTATCCTAAATCGCTGAATATAAAAAATTTATGTTACATAATCGAAGTTCAAGAAAGCAGCAAAGGAAAGTAAATCTGCTCTGTTAAAGTCTTAAAGGTCAAAAGTGTTCTTTTTTTTTTTTTTTTTTTTTTTTTTTTTTTTTTTTTTTTTTTTTTTAAAGGTACGATACGTATAGGTAAATAGCTATGTACAGAATAATTGTAGAAATTGTATATACATAATTTATTCTTTCGTTTGTAAAATAAATTACTTAGACATTTAGATATTTTTGAATAAATATTTTTTAACTTGTGGGAAGAACTGACTTAAATTTCAGTCATTCATTAAATTGATTTGAATAATTCAATTGCAAGTTTTTTTTTAAATTTATTTGCAACATTTTTTTAATTTCAATTTTGTATGGTTTCACGGCATAAAATATTCACTATTTTTTTCGCAGAATAAGAAATGTTTACAATTTGTCTTCTGTATTATATATGAAATTAAAGTGGTAAAAACAATCTGTATTACATATGAAATTGAAGTGGTAGAAAATTTTTGATGGTAAAAGAAAATTTGTTGAATTAGTCTAGAATGTTATTTTTTTTTCTGTGTAAAATATTCAATAACTTATTAAATTTAATTTTAAAAAAACTGCATAAAATATTAAAGCAGAAATCTAAATATTTCATACGCACACATAAAATGCACATACTTTTTAGGTTCACGTTTCTTTAAATTCTCAACAAAGTAGTGTGGTATTTTTTTTATTACTTTTTTTTAATATTTATGTTGATGAAGATTCAGGGTAAAAGAAAATCCACTGTAAATATTTTGTCAATAAAACTTTATTGATGTTTTACAAATTAATTTTCGATGCCTATTGCAGTCTTTCAAAACAAAATTATAAAACTGCATTTATGAATGACAAGAATTATGATTTCTCTATTAGAGTACAAACTAAAGTATGGGTTTAAAATAAGATACAACTTTTGTGTTCAATTGTAAAACTTACATAATTTTTTAAACAGGATTGAAACTAGTTAAATTCAGCCAACGAAAAAAGATAGACAAAAATAAATAAATATTACTGTAAGGTAAATTTTACTGCAGTTTTCATAAATTTACTATCAATTTTAGTCTATCAATACTTCTTACACAGTACTTTTTACGTTTATTCTAATTTTACTTCAATTAGAAAATAAATCTGCAATTAAAATCTTTAATTTATGTAGTATATTTTTATACGGAGTTTTAAAGTCTTAAACTTGCATTTAAAGAATAGATTCATTAAAAGGTCAATCAGTATTCAGGTGTATAAAATCTGTGTCACCAAAATAAATTTAACATTTCATTTGTCATGAAGAATTAAAATATGGACACTTTTAAAATATGATAATACGAATCCTCCTAAGCTCTTCACAAATGAGCTTACCGTGCCCTAATTGTACGACGCAGTTCTTCAGAACTATAGGTCTCTATTCCAGTTACTATTGGAACAACGGGATATGGATGTTGAGTTTCTGTCTGATGCATACACATCTGGTTGGGTTCTTAGGAGTTTTTAGGGTATCTCCTTTGAGACACGTGTATACGGCTCGTTATCTGTGAAAAATCCTCCCAAAAAGCAATCATGCAATCGACACTAAAAAGCCTTACAACAGCTTTAGGAAACCCACAACGCAGTTCAAATGACACAAAACTTGAAAAAACGACTCCGGCAACATTTTTATGCAAGTTAAAAAATTTTAAAAAAGCATTACAATTTTTAAAATAAGTTGGTATTAATTTACATTTGAAAAGTATAATTTTTAGTCGATTGAGGTAATTTGATTCGAAAATGAAAATATTGTACAAGATTTCTTAAAAAGGTAAAATACAAATTTTAGAATAACAAAAATAAAAACTATTGATACATCAAAACATTTATTTGTAAAAACAAACAATTTTTCCACCTGCCAAATTCTAATTTCTTAATATGTGTGTGTGCTGATAAACACGCGCGCGCGCGCCCACGCACGCGCACACACACACACATATACACCTAAGTCTGTTTTTACACGGTAGATTGGTTCCAGAAGAAGCCGTGTAAAAAAAAACGTGTAAAAAAAGACATTGATCTTATACAAAAATGGGTGATTTGTTCCTAATCTCTAAAACCTATTAAAATTAGTGAAAAACAAGAATTTTTAAGAACAAGAATTCATGTTTATTTTATTAAATCAAATATATAATGCTTATTTTCACAAGCATAGTAATTAATGATAAAAAAGATATGCACTCTAATCTTAAAAGTAATATAAATTAAATGTATGGTAAGTTCAGGAACTAAAAAACTATGTTGTGAACGAAAAGAATAGGTTATTCAATTTTTAAGGTAAAAAATAAAATAAAATAGAATAAGTGATAATCATAAATACAACAACATAAATTTAATTGCTGTCGTCATCAGTTATTCGTAAATAACTGAATAAATACAAAATATTTTTTGGCTTACCTTTTATCTTAATGCGTTAAAATTAAATTTAATGGAAAATCAAATTTGCCTGCAAAAAATTTCTTTACCAAACACGTCTTATTGCATTGACAGTTCACAAAATATTAACACGTTTCAATTGCTCTGACCAGTAAATTTTATTATATGCACATAAAGGGAATTCCCCTACTTGTTTGTACGCGCTAAAGGGGAATTCACTTAAATCTTTAAGCTAGTGTTCGCAAACTATCGATACTATCGATGGTTTCAGACTTTTTTCTTTAATAAATACTTTTTTGTGATATGAACATACTTTGCAAAAATTAAATTTGACAAAAAAAATTTAAGTACATAAAATTTCAAATCGTGCTAAATGGAATAAAATCGTGTAAAAAAATTAAAAATATTCAATTTTCAAACCGTGTTATATCAAAACCGTGTACAAAAAGACCGTGTAAAAACAGACTTAGGTGTGTATATATATATATATATATATATTATATATTATATATAAACTAATATCAGCGGCCTATAACGAAAATTTGGGGCATCTCTTACAGAGGTCAAATGAATTTAGAATTTTTTATGTGTTTAGTATGGCGCAAAGGCTGTTTTCTTGTTCCTTTTCGTTTATTTGTCTTTTGTTATTTGTTTACAATCGCTTCAGAGTATTATATATCCTCAAGAAGTAAATTAGCAAATCCCACACGTAGGATCTGTTTAACTGGGAAATTGAACTAGGTTTGCTCACATCGTTAAAACGAAACCGCAATTTTGCCACCCATTTTTACATTTTCTATTTTCTGAAAATTATTTTATTCTTAATGCATTTTAAATAAATATAATTCATTCCTAGTACCAACCCTGTATTGATTTATCCATTTTTTAAAAAGCAATTTGGCATCCCATTAATTCATTTTTTAGTCATTCATTATTCGACGTAGACATGACTTTTGAACACGTAGTACTACGTTTGTACTGTAAAAAATTTTTAAAAAAGTTTTTTGAATTTTGCGTTTTGTTATTTACTGATATTATATTTGTTATATACTGATATATGATTTAATTTTCCTAATAAATATAACAAAGCTTATAAATGAAAGTGGGTAATAATGAAAAATAGTTTTCAAAAATTCCACTTCGAATATTTTAGTCATAAAATGTGAAAATTTACAAAATAAGTATGAACAGGAAACATTTTCTTTTCAATTTTTTAAAGCATTGTTTGAATTACAAAATCATTTGTTAATTAGAAAGAAATATACTAATATAAAACAAAATTTTCTCATAATTTTTAAGACGCAAATGTGTGTGTATGTGCACGTATATAAATAAATTTATATATTCGCGAACATGGCCATGAATATACACGGCTCAAAATAATTAATAATTAAAGGATATTGTAAGTCTTTCATAAAATAATGGTAAACACTTTTTTTTAATAAAATAGAATAGAAAATTTTCTCTTTTAAAAACTTCTCAGTACGCAAATTTAGAGCTTGACGTCGATGTTTTAGCGACAATGAATATGTAACTTTTAACTGATTGTAAGAGACAGTGGAAAAGAATAATCGATGAGTGAGATATCTCAACGAAGTCATTTAATCGAATCAGAAGTTTGGGGGGGGGGGTTATTGGCCCGTTAGAGGAGATCAAACATAATTCGAAATAGCAGCAGCTGTTGGAGTTTCACAAAGAGAGGGGATCTGGAACTGCTTTATGAGGCTGGAAATGCTTGCGAAAATCAAGGCCTAGACGTGCAACAACACTCAGTGAAGATGATGGTTAGTGCTAACGTTTCGGAGACACGGAAATATGTGAATACTACTCTTTTTCAACACATTCGCTTGGCTACTAGTGTCAGTTTCGACACAACATATCCGAAACCACCTATACGTTGTATGCTAGCCGATCAATGGTGTCACATTAACAACAAGGAGCCGTCGTGCCCTCAGGGAGTAGGGAACAGAGCATATGAACTGGAGGTTTGGTTTGTTTGTTTGTTCCTTAAAGGACATTTTTGCACACAAAGGCTAATTAGACCAGAATCTACGGCTTAAAGTGGATTCCAAACAACTACAATCGCCAAATCCTAGGTTGAATTCGAACCCATGAACTGTTGAACCGAAAACAAGAGCTATAACCATTCGATAACCAGCTCGGCTATGAACTGGAGGAGAAATGAAAGGCACAATATTCTTATCTCTCTGACGAGTCCCATTTCTTTTCATCATTATAGTGGGCGTATTTTCATCTGGAGGGAATGTGACACTAGAAACAGTGCTGCGTTCGTGCACGAAAGTATCAGATTTGGCGGTGGGAGAGTGATGGTCTAAGATGGCTCCTCCATTAATGAACGCATCCTTCTCCATATCATTCAAAACGGAGTTCTAGCTTGTAGCCGATATAGGGATGAGATTCTCAAAACTATTGTAATCCCTTAAGCTGCAGCAATTGGAAACGACTTCATGCTTTTCAGGCCAACTTGGTGAATTATTTCCTTTTGAAGGAAGGAATAATATCAATAGAATGGGTTGCGAGTTCTCTGAACATGAAAACAGCAAAGCATCATCGGAACATTCTAGGGAGAGAACTGAAAGAGCTATTCTGGAGGATTGGGACAGAAGACATTAGGCCGCTCATTAATATTAATAGTCTCATTACTTCGATGGCTAAAAATAGTAGTTCAACGTTAATGACCATCAGGAGAATGTATACCCCCTAATAAAAACGATTTTCTTTTAAGAAAACTTTTCTTATACGCACAAATTGTGTGGGGGTTTTTTCCCCCTTTTTCTACCCAACGCTCAAGAAAACGCTTTTTTTCTGCAAAACAAGTGTCATTTTTATATCATATAGCCTACTACATCTGTCAATGTATCAAGCAATGCGCCAGTTTTAATGCTAATTTCTTATAAAAAGCATTGACTTTTATAAAACTGATCTGATCCACCCTTCTATCATAATTTCTTTCATAAAGTTGCTATCAAGATCAGGATAAACAAGATCTTTAAACTCTATCTATCCTACTGATAACTAATAAGACAAACAGCCCGTGGTGGATGTCGGACCTGCAAATTGTTGCACTGAAGATCAGAGTGCTTATTGTTCAGTTACCAGCTCAACTTTTATGGTACAAAGTTAACAGATATTATAGCATGGAAATTTCTTCTACTCCCCATGAAAACTATTTACATATGCATATAAAATTCCTTTTCAAATATTAAGTATGAGCCTCTCTTCAAATATATCTAATTAACTAAAAAAAATTCCTCTAACCCAGAATAATCAATGTATTCATGAAGCTTAACAAATCATGAGATTTTTACTTCAAGTAAATATCTCAATATATAGGAATTCTCTAAACAGTAAAATCTCAATTATATTAGAATTTGGAGAAGTTTTAAGACAGATGATTCTTATTTCACATTTATTGTCATTTGCAATTCATATTATTTTGCATAAACTTTACAGATCATAAGATGAATTAATTTTTTATATTAATTCAAACACAACATCCTCCTCCTATCCACTTAGATCTTTCCACTGAATTAAGTTCATTTAATATTTCGCTTATCCAACTTTTCTAATCTTTCTATTTAAAATAAGAGATTTTTTTTTTATTATTGCTGATCTCTCAATGTGGCAAACAACCATTTTTGGTATCAATGTGGCAAACAACCCTTTTTGGTATCACTATGAAGCTTCATAATGTTTTTCTAAATTATTTTGATTAAATTTTTTTGTTTCTCTAATAATAATAGGTATGCTAAATAAAATCTTGAAATTTACTTCTTATATAAAAGTTGCTTAAACTTTAAATACTTAAAAAAAAATTGACTTAAGCATTAATGTCACGAAAAGATAAATTCACGAAATAAAAGAAAATTCCAAAATATTATCTGAACTTTAAGGAAATTGTGAAATAGTTGAGGAATTTAAATATTGGAGATCATTTACTACTGAAAATAATGAAGATAAGCTAGAGAAATTTGACGAAGAATTTCAGCTGAAAAACTAATCTCTCTCTCTCTCTCTGCAAAAAACTCTAAATATCAAGCAATGTAACCTTTAAACATAAAATTCTTATTCGTAAGGCGATCATTTGATCAGTTGTCACTTTGATTTAAGCTATTTATATGCTATGTGGGAAAATTTTAGAGCAATTTGAGAAGATAGTGATTCGAAAATTAGAGTTAATAAAGGGGCATATGCCTGTTATAATAATAGGATTAATATAAATAGGATTTTGTCACAACTACAGAAAAAGGAACCTAAGTATTTGGATATGTATTGAGAGTAGGTAAGAAAAAAAATAGCGAAAAAGTTATTAGACGTTAACAAACGAGGATCAAGAGCTAGGGGAAGCCTTAGAATTAGTAGGAAAGAATAAGTGGAGGACTTGAAATTATCATTCACAAACGAAAAGCACCGAACAGGAAAAGAATAAAATAAATTTAAAAAATTAAAGTTCTACAAGGGCTGAAACACTATGAGAATGATTGTTGTATTTAAGGGGAGGATAATTAATTGTTGTTTTCTCTTTGTAAATTTTTTACATTCAGTAGTATTGTACATTACTATGTCCAAAAGTTGAATTTTAGTGGCACATGCTTATATTTGTATTTGAAATAAAATAATTAAAGAATTTAAATTTTACTTAAATATAAATTTAAATATTTTGTTAACAAATAACAATAAGTAAAATTAAATCTACAACTGACTACCAAGAAAAATGTTTCACTTTGTATTTTATATATATATATATAGGGGGTGGGGGGATCACCAGAGACGATCAATCATTAACTTTTAATTATAACTTTCTAATATGATTTTTCTTTGATATTCATTTATAAAAAGTCTTTTCTTGTTATTTCAAAATCATTATTAAATAATTTAAACTCCATTTGCAATTTATTTCTAATACAGAAGAAATCGAACCCATATTTTGGTGTCAGAAGTGGGATAATAGTTTGATATGACGATGATGTGATTGTGAAATTAATATATATATATATATATATATATATATATATATATATATATATATA
>JAPDSC010079787.1:281834-314707 GCA_026290005.1 Latrodectus geometricus
TCAAAAGGCACATTATTAATCACGAAATGCTTAGCTAATGCAATGGTGTATATATATTTTTATATATATAAACTATTAGCAAAATGTCAAAAATTCTAATAAGAAATCTCGATATTTTCGTGGGAACAAAAGAATAACTCAACGAATAGAAATTCAAAAGGCACATTATTAATCACGAAATGCTTAGCTAATGCAATGGAGAATACAGAATATGTACAGAATCATATATCACATGCTTTTTCATACGGAAATAAAAAATTCTGGAACACTGTTCCAGTAGAATAAAAAATGTTGAAATAACTTAGAGAACTAACAGAAAAGTAATGAAATAAAAATTTTGCAATCCCTATGAGGGAATTAGAACATACGCTTTTATGTTTGGACACAGAGGTCTCAGCAGAAGTTCTATGCGGTAGATTTCACAAGCACAAGAGAGAGGTCAAACTTAAAAAGACGATGCCAGCCCAATAATTCATTCCGAAGTTGTCTTATGTTTCATTCGATTTTTCATCAATGTCCTTTTAGTAAAAAAAAAATCCAGATTGCTAATTTTTTTTTCATGTTTAAAATAAACTAAAAATTCAATCAAATGTTAAAGTTTAATTAATAAGAAAAGAGGATCAAATAAATTTAAACTGGTAAAAATCATGAATTCACGGTAAATTTGATTTTTCGAAAAAATAGTATTCATCGTCAAAGGTGAAAAGGCGTCCAAATAAATGAGTACTTTCAACAGAATCTTTCGGTTGAAGAGTTTAATGTGGTTATATTTGAAACTTGTTTGGAAACGTTCTAGTATTTTGTTATGCCTCTTTGTTTGTTTGTCGCTCAACGGTTATTTTTTGCACACGATGGCTAATTATAATGGGACTTAAGGTTTAAAGCAGATTCCTAATAGCTACAAACATTCAAGCAAAAGGTGGGATTCTAACCCACGAACTGTTAAGTCCAAAGCCAGAAAGCTAACCATTCGGCGGGCAGCTAGACGTAATGCATCTTAGGGGCAACGAGATAATATGATTTACTTATAGACAAAGGGAAAGAATATTGTTTGTTCAACCCTTGTATTTCCACAAAAGTCACAAGTGACAAGGAGAATATTTGATTCATGCTCAATTCCTCTACCGTTATTCTTCAGTATCTGTTTCGTAATTGCTTCTTTAACTTTTTCTAAAGTTATTACTTTGATACACAACCCCCGCAAGATAGGTAGTAATTATATTCTCTTTTTCTAAATTTTTTTTCAATTTTTAGAACTTCTATTAAAAATGAATTAAACAAAATAAATTATAATCAAAAATTAATTTCACAAACATAATAAAATTTTCCACACCTAAATTTCTATTACACATAGCAAAGATATTGGGCTTGTTTATTACGTTCAGTATAAGAGTTTCGAATTAAGACATTTATTCTCGGACATTCTACATTCATTACATTTTTTAGAAAAAACAAGTGTTATGAAAATAGCACTTAACACATTAAAATGTGCACGACTGGATTAACATAAAATGTAATTCTCCCCAAAGGAGATATGGCAGGACAAAGCCCCAAAAGAGAACAGTGTCTTCGATCATGAAAGTGGTCAGGTAAAGTTGTTTTTTCAGTGAGGGGCGTATTCTCTTCACAGCATACTGCATTAAATAAAATATATAATGCGATATTTGATCTTTTATATAATGGTAGAAGATTCTGGAACAGTCGTAATATAAAAAGTGTTCTAGCAACTTATAGAAAACGAAATCAGATTAAAAAGTTCAGCAATGTCAGTCCAGGAATTAAAACACACATCCTGTATGGAAATCCGAACTATATCTCGAGCCAAAGGTCACGGCAAAAAAGAGTTTTAGGTAATATTAGTCAATAGGATTGAATAAAACACGGTCAAAATAATTTAAATGTTCCAGCAAATTTAAAATACTAATGATTTTATTTAAAGATTTAATTCACAAATAGTAAAACATTCCCTTAAACATATAATAACATGCTAAAAATTTCATTTTAAAAAATGTTTAAATTTGGTGCTAGGCCCAGGAATGATAGATTTAATGACAAAATTTTTTTAATATTTTATTTAACATTCAGATGAAAAACCATTTTTAAACTGATTTTCTGAATAAATATTTTTCAATTCAACAAAAATATTCTTATACATAAAATCCTTAATTTCACGCACATCTTCTCTGGTTTATTTTCTCAACTTTTATTTAAATGATCAACTAATTGTAGATAACTGAAATTTTTCTAAGCATTCATTGACACGCTATTAAATAGACAAATTAGGAAAAGTGATACTCTTATTACTCCTTCTGCTCATTAAGGATTTTACCAGAAGAATTCCAGCAGTATAGCAACTGTCTAACGAGAAAACTGAATCTTAGAAACTTTCTTTTTTTATCTTCTATACAAGATATTTACAGTGCAAAATTTCTACTCCTCTAGCATAAAGAAAATTAACTCTAATAAGCAAAAGTTTTATATTACATTATTTAACAAACTCACAATTATATCGAAATACGTGCAAAATTACGATCAATAAAGTTGTGATATCAAGAATAAACAGGACAATATTCAAGTGTTTGGATATAACAAACAGATTATGCAATATTTTTAGAAAGAAAGTAATTTTATGTATTCAGCAAACAATTATAAACATTATTTAAAATTTTGTATTTTATTGTTCTTTTATTACCTACACTTTATTGTAAATGTCAATAAACATTGTATACTTATTAAAAATATGTGTGTCCATAGATTTAAATTTTATAAGGATCTTCAAACATTTTTACATCAATATTTTTTCCCAATATCCCAAAAAATAAACTTGCACTTCTTTTTTTATTCAATGTAACCAATCAGGACTTTTTGCATTTTCTGATTTTAAAATCCGTTTCGATTTTTATATAAGAGTATACAGTTAATAAGATATTTACTATTTTTATAAGAGTATACAATTCAAATAAAATTGTTCAAAATAAACTATTTTGAATAATTTCCATTACACATATTTTTAAGTAAATTTTAATAAATATACATATTTAAACTTCTGCAATAAGTTTTTTTAGAGTACCGTAAGAAGCACATTTTTTAATACATCAGTTTAGAATAGAATATTTCTCTATTCAAACAATGTTATGAAGAATATAACTTTCCACACAGTTATTAAATTAACTACTGTAATTTATGAATAAACTTACTGTTTGGCATTCATTTTTCTTAAAAGAAAGCTTTACATCGTTTTGTGACTTTTAATAAATTCTGTAAACTGTTCAGATTTCAAGAAATATCTTATTGCTTTTATTTTCTTATTTTTTATTTCTACCAAAAAATCTTTGCGAGCTTATTTTAATTATTTATTATACTAAAAACGGTTTTAGAATAATGTTGTATTTATTAGATTAACAGCATTTAAAAGTACGACACGATTAGACCATTTGTCGCAAAAATAGCAATGTAGTAGATTGTATTCCTTCAATAAACAATAATTTAACATATAGATTAAATCATACATTTTCTTCACTTAATAAAAGTGCACCGACTTGCACTTTTCTTTTGTTCAATGTTACCAATCAGGACTTTCTTCTGATTTTAAAATTCAGTTCGATTTTTACAAAAGTAAGTAATTTAAATAAAATTATTCAAAATAAATTACTTTGATTAATTTCAACTACACTTTTAAATAAATTTTAGTAAATGCACTTATTTAAACTTTTGCAATAAGTTTATTTTAAAAGTACCTAAGAAGTACATCTTTTTACCGTATTACCGTAAAAAGCACAAAGCTATAGCTAGCCTTATTGAAATCTCTTTGGTATACAGAAAATTTAAAAACTTCCACAAAAGAATACTGTTTCGATTTTTTTTTTTTTTTTTTTTTTTTATTAACAATTCAAAACGTATTTAAAATCTTACAATTTGGAAAGGGTCATAAAGGAATTAAGTTTATTTTAAAAAGCCAAAACTCTTGTCATAAAAATTTTAAAACAGAATTGAGTTCTTATAAGAGAAGTAATTTTAGATTGGTTTTTAGAAATATTTCAGAGGGGTAAAATTATTTTCAGCATTTTGTTAAGTGTGCATAAATAAACCTTATGCTTAGAAAAATGCATACTCATAAAAACCTACCAAGTGTAGTGTCATGAAATAAATTGTTTTTTGTATTAATAACATTATATTGTTTAAACGAAACTGATTTTGTTAAGAGAAAAAGAAGGCAGTAAGGAAAAGAAAAACAGTAAGAAATTTCGCTATAGCTATGAAGAGATTTAATAACAATTGTGTGCGTGTGTGTGTAAAGATTAATTCCAGATGTCTCAATCTGAATTTCTTATTAGACATTGGAAACATTATTTGGATAAAAGTAAATTTGCTATACAAATTAAAATTCCTAACTTAACTTAGGAATTTTCTTTCCTGATTCCTGGTTACCTCAGTTATTTATGACCGGTAAAAAAATAAGCTAAAAACACTAATGACAACTATAATAAAAAATAAACTTCATTTCCTCGTTTTTGAAATTCTGCAATGTTGAATCCATTTGATTGTACTTAAATGAACTAACACCAGCATAGTTCACATTTTTCAATGAGAAAAGACTCAGAACCCTTCAGATTATCAAACAAACCAACACATAATAGGAACTGATAATGTAACTGCTCTCTTTTTATACACATTGACAATACATGAATTGTTGCAGTTAGCATGTTGAATTTTAGCTGGTGAACGTTTCTATCTACCTAAGCTTAGACTTCAAGAATAGTTTAGTTCAAAGACACAAATCAATATTTTCGGTAGACCAATAAAATGTACAGATGTCAATAGATTTGAAAATGTTAAATTTTACAAATTAAATAATATTAACGTATCACAATAAGAAATAATCATTTATGAAACCAATTGAACATATCTGAATCATCGCTCAATTTAGTCATTCTACATTAATTCACATGAATAGATAATCAAAATACGTTTAATATCACTAAGAGTTAGTATCCATAACAGAGATGGGAATAGAATTCACGAACTATTGAAACGAAGGCCAGAGCATTAAGCATTAGCTGCTAGTTCGGTGATTTTATTATTGAAACGAAGGTAACAAAACACTACTTTATTACACTTACAGCTACTTAGCATCAACAGCAATTCTAGTCCTGCATAGACAAGGTTTGTATTAGAAAACAGGGGAACAAAGAAGCCATACTAAACCCTGATAAAATTCAACAAACATAAACACTGTAGGTCAAAATGGAAAATTTTTTCTGTGATGCTACAAGGGAATTTCTATTTGATTACATAGCATTTAAAGTTGGAATCAGCTTTTATGGCACATGAAAAACATTTTTATTTCTTACTTGCTTTAAATATTATAAAGCTGCCCAAATACCTTTCATGAAATATATAATTTGTAAGGCTTAATAATGCCAGCAATTCTGCACCCATGTCTCCCAGGACGAATGGTTGAGATTTTTCAACATTCTCTCCTTTGCATCATATAAATAGACCCACTATTTATATGAAAGCCCTCCCCCCCCCCCTGAATAACTAGACATGCGGAATACACAAATGTTTCTTTACAATTTTCACCTATTAAGCTGTCTGCTATGTTGTATAAATTGGCAAATTATTATTCAACATAATTATTTCATTAATGGTTTTTAGATAATATGAAAATAGAACTTAAATTATAGTGTAAAACATTTCAGGAAAACTTCATTTTACTCAAATAAATTTCTTTGTTAATATATAAAGCCAATATAATTTTGTGTATTTATTTGATATATTAATACCCAACAGCAAGAGATGCAAATTTAGTTTTATCCTTTATTTAAATCATTTCAATTTAGATAAGTTTTTCAGATCTAAAATCTAAGGATTTTTATAATTAGTAAAAACGAATTTTCCAGTATTATTCTTGCTAATAACAAATTTTTTATTCTATTTTCTCTGGAGCCTTAATTTTCCAACTGCTGAATGATCTACCCATTTAGCAATGTATGGTTTCCAAAAATGGCTATTTCCAAAGAAATATGCATCCATTTTTTAATATTAAAATTCTGAATTGGAAATGCTTCTAAATATACAGCTCAATACACTAAAAAATTTCCTACACTTTTAATAGCTAATTTTAACTTTTCATAATAAGTCCTAGAATACAAGTGAAATGCTTAATTTAAGAATGTTACTTATAATATCTCAATTTTTTCCGGTTATTTAATTTCTTTTTTAACTTAATATTAACTTATATAAGTCCTGGTAATTACTAGAAATTAAAAGAATAAATAACTATGAAAATTTCTTAAATTAGAACATTTTTAAATAATATTTAATTTTAAATACATAACATTTAAAATATCAAGTCAATTAATAAAAATATCGGTGACATGAAAGTGTTACTCGCTAGCGATTTTATAAAATTATAACTGATTACAAATAAGGCCAATAAATATGTATAAAACTTCCTTTATCAATATTTAAATAACATTTTGAAATATTAAATAACACTGAAAATAAATAATTTTAAAATAGTAATTAAATTTAAAAATAACAATTACTAAAGAACATCTAAAACATGACAATATTCTACAGTAATCAATTAAGAAATATTTTATATTATTTAATATTGACATACTTAATATTTATTAAGGTAATGTTGATAAGTATCCGTGTGCTATTTGGAATATCCTTAATAAATGATATCTAATATAGAAATCACTACTATAAGATCTTGAATTTTCATAACTGACTCAACTGTTCTCACAAATGTGTTATATACAAGCATGAAATGTGAGAAAATCATCAGAAAATCAATACATGCAATTAACTTTCAGATATGTTAATATTACCAGCTCCAATAGTTTAAACATAAAATATTTTTTATAAAATAGGTTAAATAACATTGTCACCAATAGACAATGGTGCAATTCATTTTTTCAATTTTACTTATAAAAAAAAACTAATTTACATAAGATATCTGACTCCAGAAATAGCAAGCACTATTCATATGTTAATTCATCTATTTTATTGGGTAGCAGAAAATGCATAATGTCAAAGATCACAATCTGTTTCGTTGTAAATACTGAGGACATTCAACAATAAGTGTTATCAATACATGCAATGTTTAATGCATCTTGCTATTTTTACATTGCAGATGATCCAATATGTAACATTATAAGTTGATACCATTTCCAATACACAATTAACAATCCAGTTGGCAAACATGATATGACAAATACAAATATAAAACTAAATTTGAAAAATTTAAATTCGTTAAATTTTTCATATTGGTATTTTTACATTAAATGGAATTAAACAGATGAATACAACAAAGAGGAAAAAATTCATGAATAAAGTTGAAGCCTGTAATTAAAAGAATATTTTTTGTCTTAAGAAACAATTTCTATCTCTAAAATATGAGCTACAGATTCAAGATACTATATACTTCATTGACTGTTAAGAAATAACTTTACTTTAACAATGTCATACACATGTCAAATTTTTTTGGTAACAGTTTTTGGAACAATCGACTGATAAAACATCCTTAGAAAAATGATCCTCCAAATAATATAAGCACTCTAGCTTGCAAAGAATAAAATCAGAATCTAATAAATATCTTTAAATCATTGACAAAAAATGAAACAGTCGTGAACACAGGGAGCTAAACTTGATAATATTTGAGTCTAATCAGCCCAAATAAAATGCTGTCTATTCAAAAAGGAATGAAAAATATGAATGATATTTTTTATTCATTTCATGAGTTGAATGATTAAATATTAAAGTTTTAAAGGGCAATCATAATAACACAAATGTAATTAAAGCAAAGATAAAGAGACTAAGTTATTTTCCTTAATTAAATTTCATAAAATGCAATTTTTGAAAATAAAATGGTTAAGAAAAAATATAATTCAATATGTGAAACATGAAAATAAAAATATGATTATTATAAAGTATATAATTCTTGACATTTAAATATAAATAATGGTGAAGAAAAATACAAATGAGTTTCTCTAATGCAAAAATAAATAAAGGAATAAAAATTATTGAATAAATATTAAAACAAATACTAAAAAATATATAAATCATTCATAATTATCTGAGATTCCTATATAAGTAGTTGATTTAATATTATTTCATTCATTCAGGCCATGAATAAAGTTAAATAATTTTCTTTAGACAATAATCTTATGAAAAAACTAGAAAATTAAATCATATCTCAAAAATTACTTAAAAACAGCCATGCCATATGAATTTTCACAAAATATATGATAAATATGTAAATTAGCATAATACACAAATACTGTTAGATGGAGTCAAACAAATTAGATTTAATACAATATTTCATATTAAATGTCAATAAGAGATTCACTGATTTACTAAGACTTCAAATTAGAATTTTTCGTAGATTTGCGGTAAAGCAAATATTGAAATTGTATTTACTTTCTTAATTAAGCATAAATGCATATTTAAAACCCAAATGTAGATTTTGGTTAAGTAAATTGTTTTTCTTTGTTTTTTTTCACTTCTTGTTTAGTTTAAAAGTGGTAAACACTATTTTTTAAAACTTAAATTATATTAATCTAGCTTTTTAAGTAATTTTATTAATTAACAAATTAATAAAATTACTTAAAAAGCTAGATTAATATAATTTTATAACTTACTATTGAATAAAATATAGCTTTTTTTAGGGTTATATTTATTTATAATAAAATTAAAAATAACTTTATATTGATATCAAGAAACCATACAATATTACAATTAATCTTTTATTTAATGTGTCTTTTAAACAGTTTAACCAAATAACAAATTTATGATTCAGCAGAAACAGAATATATTTCAGTCCCTATTTTTTTTAAAAAAAAAATAAAACTTTCAACTATAACAATTCAAATTTAGTAAAAATGAGAGAAGATGTAGAAAGTTTTTACTAAAAATTTATAAATTAATTTTTCCACGAATAAAATATTTTTAACATCCCTGTATGAATCTACATATTTTAACATATGAATATCCCTGTTTAATGTCTTCTATATAAATTTAATATCTTTGTACTCACTCAGTAAATGCTTTCTAGTAGCAAGAAAAATTAGATACCTGCAAGTCTTATAAATTTCCTTTACATACCAATTTAGCATTTGTCATTTTAGAAATTCTTAATCTAACTATATTTTACAAGCTAGGAAATGTTTCTGGGATTTAATTTGATTCTGATCAGCATTTTTTTGTTTAATGTATAAAAACTTTAATTATTGACTACTTAAGGAAAGTTGAATTTTTATAGGCATGGTATGGCAGCACATTCATTTTTTCTCCCGATATCAAACTATCAAAATAGAGTATTTTCCTGTTAATAGAGAATGTCATTTGCATCAACTTGTAAAGCAATAATTTTCACTTCTATTTTATTAATAACCTTTATCATTCCACCTTAACTTAATCCAAAGCACATTTAAACTTATTTCATAAAAAAAATTAATCACTCACTGAATACCTATTTCAAAATTTTTAATTTTTGCAATGATTATTACTTATATCAAATAAGTTTATTCTCGTTTTAATATTTTATCTTTTTTACATAAAAATTTTGTTTAGTATTTTAAGAAAATATTCATTGTGAAACTATCTTTACATTCTGAAAAATATAATTCTCCAGCTTATACCAACATATTTTAGGAAGGGATAATAATGTGATTAGCACCCCATACTAAGGAAATTCTGAAAAACAAAATAATAGATTGAATTGGAAAAATGGTTACACTATCTAAGATTTCTTAAGAAAAAAAAAAACAGCTCAAGCTTTGATTTGAAGATTTCTAATAAGTGTATATAAATATTATAGAGATTAAAAATCATTATACAAGATAATTTCTTACATTATTCATTGGTTTGTCACTTAACAAAAATTAACACTTGGTTAAAATTGAAATCTTAATCATTATACAACCATCCACACCAGTGCTAGGAGTTGAACTGATAAGACTGCTAACTGTTCACAATTGTTACTAAAGATAGACAAAATTAATTGTGAAATAATTTAAGAAATTCTAATCACTTTTCTAAAGGTTATTTTCATACAATTCCTGATTTGCCGTTGGTTTGTCCCTTTATGGTCACTTTTGACACATGATGGCTAATTTGACCAGGATGAACACTATAATTGTGTTCAATAACCAACTAAGCCTTGAATTCTTATTCTGCCAAATTTGTAAAAATTTAGGATATTTTGCTATAAAATTATAATTTATATTTAAAACTACTTATCAAAACTTAAAGTTTTGAAATACACATAGCAGATTATAAACGTGACAAACAATTAAAATATCATTATTGGTCATTAATCACAAGGTCAGTTTTGAATTTAGCACTCAGTTATTACAGTAAACACTCAGTTATTACAAACCTAACATTCATTTGTAAAGTTGCAGAATTAAAAGTTTATACTAATTAATTATGATGAGATTTAAATAAACATGCACTTTTTTTACTCATATTTTATATTTATAGAGTAGATAAGAAATGTTGATGTGTTTCATTCAATACTGCAATTTATGATGTTTTTGACATATAGTTTTAAAGTTCAAATTGGAAAAGTAAAACAAAAAGAGCACTAGCATTCAGATGAGAAACCCTAATATTTCTAGTTTAAATGGATCCAACTCAGATTACCTAGAAATTTTTACAAATGCTTATTATTTTACATAAATTAATAAACTATATTTCCATAAATTAAGTTCATATAGTTTTAAGTTATTCCCACAAAGTCCTTTTAATGACAATCACCATTGATTAAATTGTTTTAATGCCACATCTCTACAAATGAATGTCAAATTTCTGACCGACAGCTGAGTATCTATAAAAATATTCTAATAAATTCAAAATTAAGCTTGTTTCAGTTTAATGGTTAACTTTTAAGGACATGTGGCAGTTAACATTTTTTTTTTTTTTTTTTTGAAAAAATATGAAGAAATGCTCCAACAAGTGGTGTCCTACCAATAGGTGCCAGTGAGCTTTATTCATGACATTTAAAACACTTATGTCGTTTACAGTATCGTTTTACCTGTAGTAACTAAGACTGCTGCAATCATGCTTATGAAAATCTTAGTAATAAAAGATATCACAAGAAAGACAAATAATGGATATTTAAGAACATTTAATATTTTTCTTAGCATTTAAAATATTTATGTCGTTTTCAGTATCGTTCCACATGTAGAAATGAAGACTGCTGGAAACAGGTTTATGACAATGTCAGTGATAAAAGATGTCACAAGACAAATAGATATTTAAGAATATTAGCCAATAAAATTTGTAAATTAAAATATAAATTTAGCTTTAGTCATATAACAAATTATATAAGATCTGTTTTTTTTTTTTTTCTTTTTTTTTTAATCATTTAGATTATATGTTGTTTCTAACATGATTAATTGTGATACATTTTATTGTTTTAATAATGTAAAATCACATACTTTGTAAACCATTGATCACATAAGAAGTTCACATTATAAAATTATTATGAAAATTCTTTTCAATATTAATAGGCCTAACAATCAAAATAATATTAATAGCGAATTACAACTAGTCATCGCTGAGATTGCTTTTAATATAAAATTAAAAGGTATATATTTCCCATAGGATTTTCTTAACATGAATTCTAGAATGAAATTTTAGCATCAAATATAAGATACATTTAAATCATTTTATCAGAGTGAAGGAAACTTTAATTAAATTTATGTCAAAAGTGAAAAAAAGAAAAATGACATGTTGACTTAACATTGCTACCTTATTTGAAATTGATTATTCTTTAGTTAATTAGTTTATTAGCATAAAAATATTTTTCAAAGTTTTGAATTTTTACCATTAATTTTGAATATTTTTCAAGTAAAAATACATCAAACAGAACAGGGAAGATATTCATTCGAATATTACTGATACCACACCTACTTATATAGTCAAAACAAGGAGATTTTCAAAATTAAAATTTCTATTTTATCAGATTTCTTAAGAAGATTGACACAATTAATGTTACTTATCAGTGTGACAATATAAAATAGACAATATATCGATTTAACGGAAAATCTAGTAAAGAAATCTAATAAAGAACACTTAATGAAGCAAAATTTTCAATTAAAATTTAAGTTAATTTTTGAGAACACTGTTAAGTTAAAATTTAAGAATTATAACTTAACAGTGTATTCTATAGCAAATAATCTTAAAAGAAAGAAAGAATGTCTGCATGTTCGGATTAGATTCAAAAGTTTGTGCTTAAAATCTTTTTTTTCAAAAATATTGCACGAAATATGTCAACAGAAGAATGATACAGAAGAATCCACTTCATACTCCTAGATATATCAATATAATGATTTATAAAAGGAAATATAACTATTAAGAAAATTTAAATAAGAAAACATTCACCAGAAATTTCCCTTCATTGAATTGTTTGAGTTCTGTCACCAAAATTCAGAAAAATGTATGAAATATGCTCGTATAAAAAAATGATTAACTTAATAAGCAAATTAATGAAATGTTTATCCACAGCCTGAAGCAGACGAATTTTTTGTTGAGCCACCCACACTGTCTCTCATATATTGCCAACTGTAAAAAACAGCAAAAATAAACCATACTCGAATAAAAAAAATGAAATTATTTCTTTTTCATTAAAGGATATGATTAATTATCTCTAATATATTTCTTCCAACCTTATAAAAAAAATGTGTTGGGATATTGTCCGAAATTCATTCGAGATTTTGACTTTGGAGCGATGTTAACACATATGTTGTTTTATATATTACCTAGGAGATCACTACTTCTGGAAGTGGTTTTGGATTCAATCATCACGCAATCAAAATTTATAGATTGATGTCCAATCACTCTAATTAAATGTACAATTCATTTTATTTCTTTCATTATCATAAACAAACTACTATGCTCTAGAATGACAGCATAATTTTTATACACAAAACATTATTTGAGATATTGGAAAGAAAGCCCCAGTCTCAAATCGTAAACTGTTTATTACTGAAAAAATAAAATCCTCATGGTTATCAGGCTGCCACATTTTCGTCATCCCCTAGCATAAGTCCTTACCATCGTAAGCTGTTTATTGCTGAATCTAAAAAAGGCCTCGTGGTCATTAATCTGCTATTTTTGGTGATAATCAAACAGTTTTGAAGTCTCTTAACCTATTCCAAATTAAACGAAGTATTCTTCTACAAAGCAGAAACTTTCTAAAAGAGTTCGTCTCCCGAACCTAAGAATTCTTTTCTCGACGTCAAAAATTAAAGTTATTCAATATACTTTACTAAAGTAATGAAATGACAGATGAGCTTGTAAAACAAGATTTGTCTTTTAATCCAATAAATGTAAAACCTTTGGATATTAATTTATGAATGCTGAAAACAGAATTCTTAAAGAGGAAAAACAGGAGATAGATAAAGCTTCGCTTAAATTATCTGGACAAAAACATTCTAAAAGAATGTTTATTAGAACATCCTCGAATATTGTTTCTGAAATCTTTAAGTGTCCAAGACTGAAGATGCAAACAGTTATGGGTTTCTTCACTAGTTATGGTAATTTCAGAAAATACCATCACAATATTAAGAAAAATTACACTAGAGCTCTTGAACAAAGAATGGAACAAAACTGCGGAAACTGCATGACACATTATATACGAGGATGATGACTTTGGCTTAACTTTGTTGAGAATATAAAGTAGCGTCAATGCCAAAATAATTACATCTAATTTCCCTCAAGGTTTTTCAAATTTTATGAGCAAAAAAGGTGTCCTTTAATAATAAAACTGGAAGTAACGGGTCTGGAGCATATGGCACAAAATGCTACTCAAAAGTAGAAGAATCTGACATCTAAATGCTTGATTACTATCAAATCCAACACAAAAATAAAAATAATATTGTTACTAATAGCTAAAGGTGTACGGCAAAAAACTCATTCTGTAGCAAATTTAAACATAAATAATAAAAAAAAAAAAAAAAAAAGTAATACTGATTTAATGTTCTTCCATTTATTTGGATATCAATGCCCGATCGGCTTGATTCTGTCATTTTTTAGTGCCGAGTCAAATAAAATTATGGTTATGTTTCTCTAAATTATGTCTATTACTTTACATGTATGATCAATTCGAGACAGAATAACGAATAACCTAGTATATGATGACTATCATGTGGTTTTTTTAAAAGCACACTTATACTAAAGAAATCAGCGTCTTACCTCTCACTGAAAAATAAAATTTAAGGATGTACATCAAATACTTTTCATTTCTATTCAATTTTTGTGAGCTACTCTCTGGATAACTTCATCATATAATTGTATTGCTCATGCATTTCGATAACTTGAGATAAATTGGTTGATTTTAGAAAATTTTGAACAAAACTGCTGGATTTAATATTTTGAAAGTTCTCCTGGAACCTAGACAGTTTCAATTTCTGAATTTCATTTAAAAAATTGAGTTTAAGGCAAAAAAGCAAATAATATTAAAGATCTCTTAGAGCTAAAAATAGTTTTATACATTCTAACCATATTTTAATATTTACTGATTCATCTAAAATCGAAAATAATCTAGCAAGTTTTAGAATAAAACAGTTGCAAAAATGTTTGTTACAGAGCAAACCTTTATATAAAATCAATTGTTATACTTGGAGTCTGTTTTATTTCTATCTTTTTCTAAGTTTTGTGTTTTTCTTTTCAATCCTGTTATAATATGAGACTCATTATTCCTCGTAATTAGACTGCTGGCCTCCCAAATTACAACATCAAGAAAAACAAGAGATATCACAACAAAATTTATATTTGTAGATAGCATATTGACCAAGTATCAAATTAATACATTTGTAGACTTCTGTGAATTACATTTGCAGTGTGGTTAATGCCAAAATCAGTAACCAGAGTAGCCACCATTGTTGGAGATCACCGTTACCATACGCCTCGGCATTGATTCAAACAGACTTTGGATGTGTTATTGGGGTACAGCAGATCAAGCAGCTTCCACATGTTGCCAAAGTTGATCTGGTGGGGCAGCTGGGATATAATCTGAGTCAATCATTGGGAAACCATGGATCACATGTTTTCTATCGGCGAAAGATCCGGAGAGCGAGCCGGTCAGGGAAGCAATTCAATCTGGCGATTTACGAAGAAGCCTTAGACAAGGTGTGCCACATATGGTCACTATTGCTGAAATATGGCTTTGGACAAGCCTTAAAGACAAGGAAGAACAACTGGCTCGAATACCACGGAGATGTAGCTCTGGTTATTTAAAATACCGACAATGCGTACAAGAGGAGTGCAAGAAGGATATCCAATACCACCCTATACCATAATACCCGGAGCAGGACCAGTGTGGGGGTGCATAACGCAGTTGTTCAGCATCCTCTCTCCACGGTGTCTCCAGAATCGAATGCGACCATTATGGTATTACAGACAGAAGCGTGACTCATTGCTAAAGACAATTTCATTCTATCCTGCTGTTCACATTTTTCTTTCATCGCATCATTGGCTGCAGGAGACGTCTGCGGTTCTGCGTCAAGCGTAAACGAAGCAATGGAAATCTTACGGACAGACCACTCTGCTGTAAACAGCGTCGAATGGTATGCGTAGACATTGGATGATGCGTTACAAACTGAATGTGCTGTGCTATGGTTCGCGATGTGGCTGAGTCATCCGTCTTTTCCATGCGCACAATTTTCCTGTCCTCACGTGAAGTGATACACTGAAATGGATGCGATCGAACACGTCGGTCCGTCGTACCCTCCTGAATCTAATGATCACATATACACATTACAGTTGTTTGGTTTCGTCCAACATGACTACCGATTTCCCTGAAAGATAATCCACAATCTTGGTAGGTTACTATCCTTCCTTTGTCAAACTCGGAAAAAAATGATATCTATTTTCTACAAGGCATAATTGATTCTTTTTTTTTTTCCGAAAAGACCACAAGAAAAACACAATTACCAAACTTGAAATTGTCAAAGTCTCCAAACCCTAAATAGCGTTCTGAAGTGGCGTCACAGGCTCGCGTGATATCCATATGTGTTGAAATTCTAATCATTTGCATATATCACTTCCGCTAATGTACATTGTAAATTTCACGATATTTGCATGCTTCTTTCAGGAAGTTGCATTTACGGTGGTCAACAGTATAGTTAAGAACAAGTATAGGCAAACTACGACCCTGTAAGCTATCTCTGACCCTACGGAAGGTTCTATCTGACCTGCGAATAGAATTTTAACTTGCCGATGTAAGACAAATTAAAATATATATTTATATATCTCCTTTTCTACTTAAAATATTATTTTTTTTCAAAGGACTGATGATATTTTTACATTTTCTGTTTTTGTTCTACAAAACATAAATCAACGGAAACAGACAGTCTTAAATCGATAAAAATTTGTTATCACAATAAGAGTCAAAAATCGGCGTTTAAATTTTGTTCTGTTCAACTCTGACGTTGATTATATTGACCAAGTAAATAGACAGAGTCTTGTTAAACGTATAAAATACAGAAATAAACTTTTTAAGTGATTAGTGGCAATGTTTTAGAAAAAAGTATTTTAGTCAAATGGTTAAAAAAAGGAATGAAAAGAGATCTCCTTTTCCTGTTGTAGAAGAAATTGTATTAATAGAAAGTGATAACAGGAAACTTTTTTTTCTGTTATTAGCAAAAAGTATTAAATTAATTTCGGTCACGACGGTTAGATTCGTACCAGAAGGCTAAAAATCCAACATAGAACAGTTTTGCGACCATACAATGTATTTTTTCATTATAGATACAGGCAAATAAAGATAATACTAATACAAATAGGAAAAATAATTATGAGGAACCTATTTCCGTTGGTGTCTTTTCTTCTGGAGGTCAATTGAGACTTGATAATGTTATTTTGTAGAAATATACTTCGTCTGGTAAATGTGTGAAAACACCAAAGAGACATGATCTGTTCAATAATATTTGTTGTTAGATTGAGACTCAGTCCGAGTCTCAAAGGTAGGGGATATTAGAAAGTGAAAGGCACTGTGCCAGGCTGCTAAGCGGCGCTGTTTGTCACTTTCTACAATCTGTTTTTTTCTTTTTTTCTTTTGTAGTGCAGTAGAAGAGTATAAATGCAGTGCTAATCAAGAAATTCCAGAGACAAAAGCAAAAGCATAACTTAAGTTATACTTTTGTGTTTGTCTCTGAAATTGCTTGATTTTTTCTTATTGAATCTCGTTTTTGAAAATATTTTTATTATTATATCAGAATAACTCCAGCAGCAGGTAGATACAAAACCCATGAATTAGAATTTTGAAAGTATTTTGTATAAAATACTTAATTTTGATTCCGAAACGCAATACATGGATTCTTTAATCAAAATTACAGCGTAAACAATGTTGTTTTTCTACATTATGTCCTGCATCAAGATGTTCTGTTTAAATCTGCATTGAATACGAAACCCGAGGTTCATGCAGTCATGAAGCTTGTAAATACTATTTGAACTCCTGGGTTTACTCACAGGCAATTTAGAGGTTTTCTTCAGTGTGTGCAATCTGAATACTATGAAGTACTGTATTACACGAAAGTATGGTGGCTTAGTGTAGGATGTGTTTTCAAGCGAGTTTCATAGCTGAAAGACGACATTATGTCGTTCTTCCATCCGAAACAGTGTACTGCAGAGTGCAAAATCTTAAAAGATAAAGAATGCTCAATGCAGTCAACAAATCAGTCAACAAAACTTAATGCAGAACAGATACAAAATACACAGAAAACAAAATGAGAAGTCCGAAAGCCATTCGGTTTCCTGAATTTGTATTTTTTACAGATATCTTTGCCATATGAACAATTTTAATGTCAAGATGCCATGGTAAAATCAACTTATCGACAACATCAAGGCCTATCTTAAAGCTTCTAAATTTCGAGAGTTCTAAAACTTAATCTGTTTGCTCCGTAGCTGGTTAAGAAAGTTTCATTTCTCTATGGTAAATTCAATACCTCAGTAAATGAAGGAGAATTTAAGAAGTATGAAGATGGCTTGAAAAAATTGAGTTCGAACGCTTTTTTTTTAGATTTCAGTTGTATTCAAACAGAATTGGATATTTTTTTCTATGTCTTTCATTGTAAATTGGGAAGCAGTAAGGCCAGATTTGCAGCTTGAATTAATTAAGTTACACTACTGTAATAATCATCTTAAGCAGTTTTTTTCTAAATATGCCAACGTTAAAGTCTTACAAATCATTATGGAAAGTAAGTTTCCCAAAGTTAATATATCAAGCCCAGAAAATCAGTGCTATATTTGCTTCATCTTATATTTATGAACAAGTGTTTTAAACTTGGAAACTTAGAAAGAATTATTTCAGAAGTAGACTGACAACTGACTTAAATGTAGAGCATTTAATCTCGTTCCTTATAATCAGTACATGACTGAGACTGATTCAAAGAAACAAGGATCTATATATTTACTGATTCTTCAAACCTCAATATAAGGAACTTTTAAAAATAAAATCCAGTTTTATCCATCTCACTAACATATTTAAATTGGAGTTCTAGTATATTGTTTTTAAAATTTTAGAAAGATTTATTTCGGCCCATCAATTTTTTTTTTTAATTTTTGGCCAGCGACTGAAAACGTTTGCCCATCTGTGGTTTAGAAGTTTCATTATTCTCTTCCCTTGACATTATTCAGTGCATTGGATCAAGCTTCTTAAATGCGACTACTGTGATAATTTCAATTAGTTTGGATTTCAATACTTTGAGGAATCTATTTCCCTCTCTGTTTCACACACATTAGTAATGAAAATTATATGTACTTGAAAAATCGAGAGTTAGAATGCTCACTATACTAAATTATCTCGCCTGAAAACATTATCCATAAGATTAGATACATTTTATGATCATCTTAACTCCAATCCAAATGATGCAGAAGAAAATATACCACAATTTTTTCATATGTTTTAAATTATGAGTTGTCATTCAACGTGTATTAATTCCCATCTTGAAATGATATAATTAACAGGATCCAGATTCTATCAAGGAATTGCTGTATTACACATTTCAGTCTTTCTCCTTCAGATAAATATTCTTACTGGAAGAGAGAAATAATGGAACATCTAGTCTTATGTTCTCGATATAATCAAAAGAAAAAAAATTCTCTCCGAGAGAAACTTGGAATTGAAGCTCTCTACTTTTCTTAGATTCTATATTTGTATATAACCACTTTTATTTTCGAAAACAAACCATGATTGTTTCATATTTTTAATTTCTGATGTCATAAAGTCACTTTGGGGGATATCTCAGTATATTACATTACTACTATTGTTCCGGCTATTTTACCAACTATTAGTCGACAATCGCTTTATTCTTAACTAATCAAATACTTAAGTGTTATTAAGCCACTATCTCTTGTTGAATTTAAAGCTACAAATCAATCTTACTCAGTGTGATATAAGACTATTATAGAAAAAGTTTTCTTTTAGAGCAAAATAAATCATTTAGAATACAAAAGAAACATTCAAAAGAATAAAAAAGGAATAGGTGAAAATATATATTAAAATCAAGAAAATTGTGAAAATGTTTATGAAAAAAAAAAAAACTGAATAAAAACTTGTCCCTTTTCATCATGGGACAAGGCTATACGTTTGAATTCATTTGTGCAAAGATTCTAAAAAACACACGCACTCATAAGTATAAATTATCAATACTAATTGTATAACCAAGACTCATTTAAATATACTTGCATAGATTGAAATCTGTAATAAAATAAAATTCTCTCATATTTAAGTTCTGAAATAATGGCATTTCAGAAAATGATTCAGTTTTAAATTTTTGAATTTAAGAGGATTTCATTTTTAAACATTGAAAGTTCCTTTACTTTGGGAAAACTGCTATTTTTAACTGTTTTCAATACTTACTAAGACATAGATCATTGTTTTCATTGCAAAAATTATAATTAATAAAAACATTTAATAATGCACTTTGAAATTCAGTGAATTCAAGAAAAGGTTATTTCTTACAGTTCGGTGGTTAACAAAAAGAAATACTAAACGCTGACACTTCAGAGCATACAAAAACAGTTTTCCTCTGGTTAGAAAATGGCTGAAAAAGGTAATTCACAAATTTCTTTTCTCCCCCACGTCAAATGCCTGGTTGTAAGTTCCTAACACGTAATACTAATTTCTGCAGATCCTTTCTTAAGAAACATTTTATGAAGATTTAAGTGATACTTTTATTTAAAAGTACATAAAATTATTTAGGGGAACACTTTATTCAAAATGTAGAAGATAATAATTTATGCAATACTTCATGTATTCAACAAGAGATAATTTTCGCTAAAAATATTTTAACTGGTATAGTGAAAGTTCTTATTCAGAGTATACTAGGCTTGCATGGGACATTTTAAAATAAATTTTATATGAGTTTAAGTCTAATGTTAATAGTAAACAAATTCACAGTATGTTTCAAGAATACACTTTGAGAAAAAATGAATATCTTTTTGAATATTTTGTATGTTTGCACGAGATTGATTTTAGAGGTAGTGTAGATAAAACCTCTTTAACTAAATAAACAATCAATAGTACACCAGCTAACTCAAGTAAAATTTTGTTATGTGGCATCAAAAATGTTTCAGATTACGAAGAAAGATTCATATTTCTAATAAGTAGATATATTCATACATTTCTTCGGAATTTTATAATCGTAAATGTTGCTTTGACGGCAGTCGAGATTTAAATAAAATTGATTTTAGAATTACCCATAATCAACAAAATATATTGAATATGCCCTTTAATATTCATTTTAACTGTGGAAAAACAGATCATATGTTTCATTGGTGGTGTGGCTAGAGCGGACGTGGTCAGAGCGGACATATAAGATTTCGTGATCATAGCGGACACTGCGATACTCATCGTGGTCAAAGCGGACACATTTTTTCCCCATCATGGAACAGATGAAGGGTGCAGATAAATAAGTAAATAAATTAAAAATCACAAATATAGTTTAAAATAGTATTTTAAGTGGCAAATCTCTTTCACGTGGGATAACGTTTTTTTCACCGAAGTTTTCTGTTTTTGCACTCGATTATCGAATTACAAGGATAAATACATTTTTGCCAATCAAATTTAATTATTTTTATTAAATTGTTAAGATATTATAGTGCAAATCCATTTTAAACATAGCAAAATGTAATAAAAATAAAAACTTTCAGAGAAATATTTAAGAATTAATTGTAAGTAGCAATAGAATGAAGGGTATGAACGAACTCCAGGGTTTTTGTGGAAAACTGTATTTTAGAGTCAAATAAATATTAGAACAGGTGCAACTGCCATAAAATTAATTAGTTTCCTTAATGTAAGTAAAAATGAGTACTAAAAGTAAAATATATAAAACAGATACAAGTAAATAAATTATATAGGGAAATTTTGTTTATATATATATATATATATATATAATTTATTAATTTTAGTCATTGTATGATGCATAAGATTTCAAATTGCCAAACTTGCATTATTTTTTAAAGAAAATGTTTATGCTAATATTTCTTTTTCAAACTAAATTTATGCATTATGTTTAGAAGAAATATAAAGAAAGTATGATTCTAATAAATTATTTTTTATTTTTCTGATTGTCTTATCCTCTTCAACCACACAAAATTATCACGCATTAAATGCCTTAAATATTTAAAATCTATCATACGCAGGGAATATATTTTGCTAATAAATTAATCATGTATATTGCATTTAATAAATTTTAAAGAAATATTTTCAATTCATAATAGATTATGTTGCTAATTATTATTTTAGAATTAACTATAACACCCAAAATGTTTTGCTTGAATTTTAAAAAAATGCACAGGAATGATTAATTATATATACATATACTTTTCATAAAAATAATTCTATTATTAGATTTAGCACATTAATAATCACCACAGATATATATATATATATATCTATAATAATAAAAGCAAGTGTAATGTGTCTGTCCGTCTGACCGAGCTCTCCAGCCAAATCTATCGCACGCAGGGACCTGGAATTTTTTACACGGAAGCACAAGGGGGCTGGCCACCAGACCTCGAAGCCCGATTTTCGATTTTTGAATTAGAAAAATTTTAAAAAAATTATTTATAAAACTTCTTCTCGATATCGCTGCTCGCCGATAACTGATTCCGGGGTTATAGATAGATAATAAAAGCAAGTGTAATGTGTCTGTCTGTCCATTTGAAATTTGTTCGTTACCAATGTCAAATTATGGTAAAACTATACTTTAAGGTGGCCCCTTGGCAAACATGGCGATTTTTGTTTGGCTATCGTTTTTATTGGCGATTTTTGTTGGCACAGACAATGAATTCCCCTGTTGCTATCGGAATATGATTGGGGTTTGCCCGGCTTGGCGATCAATCGCGATTACAACTTTGCGAGAATCAAAGAGGCACCATAAAGTATATTCCTAATTTGAATGTTGTTAGCTTGGTTGTTTAAAAATGCCGCCATTTCCCCTATTTTTACATGATTGTTATTAACTGGAAAAAAAGAAATAAAAGTTTCATTCATTTAATGTCGCTGAATTCGGATAACTATTCCCTTTTTGACTAAAAATTTAGTCAAAGGCAACCTCTATGATTATAATGATTTCTTTTACTGAAATTCGGAAAGTTTTCATCATTCGCACTTACAATATGAAATAACTTTAATTTGAATCGAAGTTTATCTATAACGTAGTAAGTTTCATTGAATATAAATTAATGTTTTGATTGCTATCAATATTAAATCCGACATCAATTTTGAAACATGGAATATTATTGTATTAGTCTGCAATAATATAAACATGTAAGAAGTACAACAGCGGTAAGTTATGATAGGAATCATTTTCCTATTAACTGAGAAACTAGCGCCCTCTATGCCAAACTTTACAGAAATTTCTAGACGTTTCCAGAAGTAAAAATTGCTACAGTTATTTAAAACTGTAAAGGCTGGTTTGAACATCCACGTGAGAAGGTGCTACGTGGATATGATACGCGAGTGAAGTGAGACAATTTGCAGAATTTCACATTCTAATTTTGATTTGATAAGCTGCGTTACTGCATAGTTTACTTAAAGCAAAAAATTCATCACATATTTTCATTTGAGTATTTAATTCCCGTGGAAGAAGAAATGGATCCTAAAAAGCCTGAAGAAAAACCTGGTGAGAAAAAAACCCGGACAGCCTGATGATAAAGGAGGAAAACCAGGAGAAAAGAAACCTGGGGAAGAAAAAACTCCACCTACAAAGTAGAAGATCAGCTTTTATGGAAGAATAAAAAAAAAAAAAAATGAAGCCAAAATTATAAGTGAGTGATAAAATGTTATTATTTATGTTTTAGAGAATAACTTATAATAATCAAGATGAAATCTTAATTTTGCATTTTAAAATTTGGACTTTACTTACCCTTATAATTTTTTCCGCCTTTAATAATTTCGGTTAATTCCCAGTGAACGGTACGCTCCTTATACGGTACGCATATATACAACGGTAATCATATATACAATTATAATTAATTGTATATAATAATGTATAAAATTATATTATTTGTATAAAATAATATAATTTTATATTATATAATGATATTAATTGTATATTCTATAATTATATTAATTGTATAAAAATAGCGCACCGTACACTGGGATACAGCCAATAATTTCTTTTTATCCCTTTTAAGTTATAAGTATGATGCTTTTTGTTTTTCGTGTTTGGAATTTTATATTGTTAAACTGGCTGATTGTGTATGTGTGTATTATAAAATTAATTCCATATTCTTTTGTTGGTTAAATTGCACTTTAGTTCCCCTACTTCACCAACTCGCGAATTTGATGCGCTTTTTCACTCATGCTCATTAATTATCCTTTTGTTTTAGTCTTTTCATTGGTCGCTAATTAAGTTTCACTTTGAAATAGCCGTAGAATTTTCGCCATGGCATCGGCGATTTTGAAAACGCGCCAAGTAGGGGACCTAAAGCGCATTTTCACCTATTAAGGACTTTTTCTACAACGGATCTAGATATTCATTTGCATTATGTCGAAAAATTGTCATCAGTGTTTTGAATCTTAGGTTAAAATGTGCTTTAGGTCCTTGGCATGAATAATTTTAGTTGGTTATAAATTTTGTCATTCTTGGTAATCCTACTTTGATACACTAGATACGATAAACGTAACGATTTCTAGAATTCTTATTTTGCCATTTCGTTCTGCCTGGACGCTTTTTTTTCCCGTTTGTCACCAAAGGTATGGGACCTTTGGTGACAAATTGAATCCTGTCTCCTAGGATTGTACCATTAATTTAATCCATTTAATGTTAATTGAAAATTTTATTTTGTAAAAATATTTTTTTTTATTTAAAATGTTTGGAAAAAACAGAAAGTTAATGATGGAAAAAGCAGAAATTTTGTGATTTTTTGTTACGCATAGTAATGCCATTTGGCGACTTTATAACTTGCACCGGTGAAATGAAGAAGTACCCATTTTCATACTATATTATTGACTCAATACATTCTTCAGGAAATTCTAATTATTATTCATTTTAGCACAAACGAATAGCAGTTTATTTATCATTCAAGTTTTCTCAAATTCTTGAAAGCAAATAAAAACTTTGAAGAATTAATTAGATACACTTAAACTTTTTAATAAGAAATCGTTAGGAAATCAAACTTACATCTAATTTTAATTTATATAAAATATTTCTAATTAAAATCATTAAACTAAATAAATATAGAAAATGAACAAAAATACTTGATTCCTTAAGCAAAGTTATTAAGAAAATCTACAAGGAATCAAACTTTTTTTTATTTGAATTAGAATAAAAATGAAAAACGAAAATCTGAAATCTTTCTATCACCAAAACCACAATAAGTGAAGTATTATACTCAACATTCGAATTACAAATGCCGAAGACTTCAAATTTGTCGATTCGATTTGATTTATCAAAATAAATACCATGTAAGCCATCGCAACGGACACGGTTTAACATAGCAACCAAAGGGGGGGAAAAAAAAGAGATTGGTAAAAATTTACTGTACGGTCGCTCTTGGCGATTTTTTAAAAAATCGCCAAAAATCTTGCCAACCTTGCCAATCTGCACAAGTGAAGTATGAAAATAAGTAAAATATTCCATTTTTCATTGGTTGGTTCCCAGTTTGTCAAAATCTCCCATTTTTTATTGGCAGGAATCCTTCATCTGCGATTAATCAGAATTAGTTGGATTGTCAGAAAATGTTATTTATCGCCAACTTTGGAAAATCACGCCAAGAGCGACCGTACAGTAAATCTGAGCCAAGAGATTTTATTGTTTTTCTTAATTTTTGCAATGGGAACTACTTTGATATACTCCCCCCAAATCAGATATTTGGCGACTTTTTTTCTCGCCAAGCAAAATACCTGTTTTTGGCGCCTTTTTTTCTCGCTAAGATGGGGCTGGCCACCAGACCTCGAAGCCCGATTTTCGATTTTTGAATTAGAAAAATTTTAAAAAAATTATTTATAAAACTTCTTCTCGAGATCGCTACTCGCCGATAGCTGATTCAGGGGTTGTACCAGTTCCTTTTCAGAAACAATGCTGGCGACCATCTTTTGGAAAATTTTCCGTTTTTTTTTTTTTTTTTATTGTATTGACACAAATGTTATATCATTGGAAAGAGCTTTAAAAAATAAACATCTTTTTCGCTTACGGCTTTTTCTTAATTTCAATATCTTCTGAGATAACAGCAACTTTCGAATTCATATATCCGTTGGGGAAAAAAAATCAGACGGTTTTTTTTTATTTTTTATAAAGTTTTTGTTCTTCAGTTTTTGTTTCTTAATTTGCATTATGGTGTTGCTATTATTGTGATTTGTTGCTATCATTTATTTTCAACTTATTAAATCGATTCATAACAATTCATTTCTTTTTTGTAGCTTTAGCTTGCTGTTTTGATGACACATTAAATTTTTTTTTTCAGAATTGCATTTTTTATAAAGTTTTTGTTTCTTAATTAGCATTTTTTTTATAAACTTTTTGTTCTTCCTTTTTTGCTTCTTAATTAATATTAATCGCAGTTTTTTTGACTCACTGATATTATTATTTGTTTTCAAATAACGTTCGATTGTAACATTTGATTTCTTTATTCTAACGTTAGTTTGCTGTTTTAACGATACATTAAATCGATTAATTACAATTCATTTTTTTTTTGTAGCTTTAGTTTGCTGTTTTCATGACACATTAATTTCTTTTTTTTTTTTTTCAGAATTGCATTTTATAAACTTTTTGTTTCTTAATAAATATTAATCATGGTTTTTTGACTCACTGATCGTGTTGCTATTATTTATTTTCAAATAACGTTCGATTATAACAATTGATTTCTTTATTGTAGCGTTTTCTTCAGTTTGTGTAATCATTCTTCTGTTGGTTGCTTACCTTTTGCTTTTCAGATTTTAGAAGAAATATGCCGCAGCCCCCTCGAAAAAAGAAATGCTTGGAAAATAAAAAGCGACAAGAGAGAGAAAGAAGTCGAAGAAGGAGACAAGAAGAAACCACCCCAGAAAGAGAATCAAGACAACGACAGGATGCAGAAAGAAGTCGAAGAAGGAGACAAGAACAAACCACTCCAGAAAGAGAAGCAAGGCAGCGACATGACACAGAAAGAAGTCGAAGAAGGAGAGAAGAAGAAACCACCCCAGAAAGAGAATCAAGGCAGCGAGAGGACGCAGAAAGAAGTCGGAGAAGGAGAGAAGAAGAAACCACCCCAGAAAGAAACTCAAGACAGCAACAGGTGAGAGAAATTAATCAAAGAAGAAGAGAAGAAGAAAACACCCCAGAGAGAAACTCAAGACTGCAGAGAGTTACAATTGCAACAACTACTGCTCGAATGCGTCTCTGGAGGCATTTAGAAAATGCGGCATTCGATTATGAACCATCATCTGATTATGCTACTCATCCTTCGTGTCTCATCGGCTCAATGTCGCAAACTTGCCAACACTGTGAGGCGAAGAAATGGAAAGGTGAAGCCCCAGGTATGTGCTGCAGTGGAGGAAAAGTTCGATTATCACCGTTAATAGATCCTCCTGAGCCCCTACGCACTTTCCTCATTGGCCAGTCTTCACAGGACAAACACTTCCAAGCTAATATCAGACGCTACAATTCCTGTTTCCAAATGACCTCTTTCGGCACAACAAAAGAAATTAGAGAGCCTGGATACATGCCAACATTTAAAGTTCAGGGTCAAGTTTATCATCGCATTGGCAGTCTACATCCCCTACCAAATGAAGAGCCCAAATTTATGCAAGTTTATTTCGTTGCCAACAGAACAGAACAGGCGCAGAAACGTTGTAGGAATGTTCCAGAAACCAGAGAGGACATAGTACTTCAGTTGCAATATATGCTTCATCATGAAAACTCCTACGTCCAAAGCTTCAAATCGGCCATGGAAAAGATCAGTCCTAAATTAAAACTCCTTATTTTAGCCGACAAAACCCCACGCGGTGAGCATGAAAGGCGGTTCAACGCTCCGACATCATCAGAAGTGGCTGTAATAATGGTTGGAGAACAGCATGGGGCAAGAGACATAGTTTTAGAAGAAAGGAGTGGCACCATCAGAAGAATTGCCGATACCCACAGGTCTTACGATGCACTACAGTACCCACTTCTCTTTTGGCAGGGGGAAGATGGTTATCATTTTGATTTGCGCCAAACAAATCCAACTACGGGAATGCCACAAACAAAGAAGATTTCTGCAATGGACTTTTACGCTTACAGGATCATGATGCGCTCCTCAACATTCAACATTTTACTGCGAAGCAAAGACCTGTTTCATCAGTTTATTGTGGACATGTATGCCAAGATTGAATCCGAAAGGCTGCGATACATTCGATTGAACCAGAAGACGTTGAGAGTGGAACAATATGCTCATTTGAGGGATGCCGTTATGAATGATGGAAAAGTTGCTGACATGGGACAGTTAGTTATTTTACCGTCCAGCTTTACAGGGGGGCCCAGGTACATGTACGAAAGGACCCAAGATGCGATGACCTATGTGCGAAACTACGGTAGACCGGACCTTTTCATCACCTTCACCTGCAACCCCAACTGGAAAGAGATACAAGAAGAACTTTTCGATGGACAAAAGCCCCAGGATCGCCATGATTTGTTGGCAAGAGTCTTTCATCTCAAGCAAAAGGCACTCATCAGTCTTATCACAAAGGCGAAGATTTTTGGTGATACTCGATGTTACATGTACACGATAGAGTGGCAGAAGAGAGGACTTCCTCACGCCCACATTCTGGTTTGGCTGAAAGACACCTTGCACGTCCATAGGGTCGATGATTTCATCAGCGCAGAAATCCCGGATCCAGAAGAAGACCCAGACCTCTTTACCACGGTCACGAAACAAATGGTGCATGGCCCCTGCGGACGCATAAATCCCCGCTCTGTTTGTATGAAGGATGGAGTCTGCACGAAGCGATACCCTCGCCAGTTCTTGAAAGAGACGCAGACAGGACAAGACGGATATCCACTGTATCGTCGTAGAAGCCCTGCAGATGGAGGTTTTACAGCAAGCATCAATCTACGAGGATCAGAAGTTTCGGTGGACAATGCCTGGATCGTTCCTTACTGTCCACTACTATCCAAAATTTTTAACGCACATATCAACGTTGAGTACTGCAATTCTGTCAAGTCCATAAAGTATGTATGCAAGTATGTCAATAAAGGATCCGACATGGCTGTATTTGATGTCACCAGTGGAGCCAATGAACTGAATGAAATTCATCAATATGAGATGGGAAGATACATTAGCAGCAATGAAGCAGTGTGGAGAATACTCAACTTTCCAATCCACGAACGTCATCCCACAGTCGTTCATCTAAGCGTCCACCTTGAAAATGGCCAGAGAGTGTACTTCACTGAAGAAAATGCTGCTGAACGGGTCCAGGCACCCCAGGAAACAACGCTCACATCTTTCTTCAAGCTGTGCACCCAAGATAACTTTGCTCGCAATTTACTTTACAACCAAATTCCAAAGTACTACACATGGAACAGCATGAACAAGAGTTGGAACCACCGTAAACAAGGACAAATTGTTCCAGAAGAAACAGGAATCAGGTCTACTGATGCCCTTGGCCGTGTCTACACCGTCCATCCCAACAACTCCGAATGCTTCCACCTTCGCCTATTACTACATGAAGTTAGAGGCCCAACATCATTCACGGATTTGAGAACCGTTCAAGGAAGAGTCTGCAACACTTTCAAAGAGGCATGCCAACTTCAAGGACTTCTGGAGAATGACGAACACTGGAACACGGCGTTAGAAGAAGCAGCTGCATCTCGATCACCCAAGATGATGCGTAATCTGTTTGCTGTAATGCTTCAAACGTGCTCCATGTCGGGCCCTGAACAGTTATGGATGAACCACAGGGAGAACCTGTCTGAAGACATACTGCATCAAGCAAGGATCCAGCAGCAGAATATGGACCTGGACTACAATGACGACATCTTTAACAGAGCCCTAATCTACATTGAGAACAAGATAATATCTCTAGGAGGATTGAACCTGAAAAGCTTTGGACTTCCCCAACCTAACAGAAACAGCGATTCTGCCATCTCCAGTGAAGTAATTAGAGAACGAAGTTATAACATGGATGTGCTCGCAGCTTATATACAGGAGAATGAGCCTAAATTGGTCCAAGACCAAAAAGAAGCCTTTGACAAGATTACTAGAGCAGTTTTTGATAGGCAAGGGGGTATATTCTTTTTGGATGCTCCAGGCGGAACCGGGAAGACGTTTCTTATCAACCTTATTTTGGCAAAGGTGCGGCACAGAAATGAGATTGCCCTGGCTGTCGCTTCATCCGGCATTGCTGCTACACTCTTGACAGGTGGTAGGACTGCTCACTCGGCGTTCAAGTTACCTTTAAATCTGACAAGCACAGAGACTCCAACGTGTAACATCCCAAGGAATTCAGGAAAGGCAAAGGTTCTACAGGATTGCAAGCTCATCGTTTGGGACGAGTGTACCATGTCCCACAAAGCCGCATTCGAAGCATTAGATGTCACCATGAAAGACCTCAGATGGAACAATGACAGAATGGGAGGCGTCGTAATGGTTTTGGCAGGCGATTTTCGACAGACGCTACCAGTTATTCCACGTGGAACGAGGGCAGATGAAATGCAGGCCTGCATAAAATATTCTTACATCTGGAATGGCATTCAAACACTTGGATTATCGACTAACATGCGAGTTCATCTCAACGGTGATCCCTCTGCCCAGCAGTTTGCAGATAATCTACTGAAACTAGGAAATGGAACCCTTACTTCAGAAAATGAAGATGGATATGTAGCGATGCAGGGCATTGGAAGGATTGTGACTACTGAAGAAGAACTGAAAGAGGCTGTGTTTCCGAATGTGATTCACTACTTCACTGATCACGCATGGCTGTGCGAAAGAGCAATTCTTGCCCCAACAAACGAAGCCGTCAGTGTTATCAACAAGCAACTTTTACAGAACTTACCCGGAACTCTTCATATTTACAAATCTATAGACACGACATGCAATATTGACGAGGCTGTCAACTATACGACAGAGTTTCTCAACAAATTAGAGCCACCTGGAGTACCCTCCCACATATTGGACTTGAAGGTTGGAGCACCGATAATTCTCCTCAGGAATCTGGATCCGCCTGCACTTTGCAATGGAACAAGACTTTCTATCAAGAAACTGATGCCAAATATTATAGAAGCCACCATCATGACCGGACATGCTGCAGGCGAAGATGTGTTTATTTCAAGAATTCCTATAATCCCTTCCGATCTCCCGTTTCAGTTTAAGCGTCTACAATTCCCTGTTCGTTTGAGTTTCGCGATGAGCATTAATAAGGCACAAGGACAATCTCTCAAAGTTGTAGGGCTCGACCTCCGTAAGCCGTGTTTCTCCCATGGTCAACTGTACGTGGGTTGTTCAAGAGTTGGTAAAGTCGATAATCTACACATCTTAGCTCCGAATGGAAGAACATTAAATATAGTTTATCCCGAGGCTCTCTAACGAAAAGGACAATCTAAAGAAAAATTATTGCCACTCTCCCAAACTAACTCTGACTGTCATGCTTTAAATGATGATGTTATTGTTTAGTGCTCTCTTGAGAGCATGAGCAATAATCCGAATGGTGCTGCTTCCCAGTGCTACAGTACCAACAGACATTAATCGGTAAGGGTCCCTTGCGACCCCAGACCGAGCTCCACAAACATACACAAACACTCTCCTCTTCTAATTCATTGTCATCTAAGTTTAACTTACACTTAAATTAAAAATTTAATTGGTTCTCAACTCCAAATTTCCTGTAAGCAGGATGTTTTATTTCATCCATGTTTTCGTTACTTTTTATTTTTTCTGTACTGTACTCTCTATCTTTCCCTTTCAACTCTTTCCTATCTTTGATTTTGAATTTTTTATGTTTTACTTTTCTTTAAACTTCAGACCAATGATTATAACCACATGACTACGGTTTCCTAGCATGTGCTAATATGAGGTCTGTTCTCATTTAAACTAATTTTTTAACAGATGGCTCATGGTTAGGATATATTGTTCCTTTTTATCGACGGGGAATGTTGTGTGTAGGGGGGGGAGAGAGAGAGACTGTCTACATGTCCTACACTACTATTCCTGCGCTATTCACTTATCTGCCTTTTCTAAATGCACGGGCAACGCCGGGCGGGTACAGCTAGTATATATATATATATATATATATATATATATATATATATATATATATATCCATTGAAAGTACACCAAGGAAAATTTAAAATCCAATATTGAATAAAATTTCATTGACTAGATTTTACAGAAAGTTTTCATTCAAAGTTATACTTGAATAAGTTTTTACATATAGTTACGATTAATTTTTTAATATTCTTCGTGGAAACAATATCAATATTAATTTAAAAATATTATAGTAATTGACTACGAGGGATTTTTTAAACATAAAAACAGTTTCTTCGGAATATTTTAATCGTGAACGAAGGCGGTTGATTGCAGCCATCGATTGATGACGTCACAAGAGAGTGTTCAAGCTTTATTAGCTATAAAGGGTGATGGCTTATCTCTACAGCAGGTGCAAAGCTCGAAACTACACAATAGATCACATTTGACTGAGTAGGGAAATAAAACAACAGGTGCAAGAATGTCCGCTGTGCCCACCCAGCTCATAAACATATTCAAAACATATTCAAAACATCATCACTCCAAACATATTCAAAACATCATCACTCCAAACATATTCAAAACATCATGAGTCATTTCATTTCATTCAAAATCTATGAATGTTTCAATTATATTACGTCATATTAATATTTACTTTTTACAAAAATTGTATTTTAAAACATATTTTTATTTATTTTGTTTTTTACAATACAATGATATAAAATAAATACGCATAACAATGCTAATAAACATGAAAAATAGTAATAAGAGCTGAATCTGTTGAAGACGAAGCTTTAGAATAATATAGTTTTACTATTTGCTTCATTTTTTCCAGGTAATAGCTTAGTCTTCTTTATGAAAGCTTTGGAGGAGCAAAGCCATCAGGATTCCCCAGTGTGAGAGTCTAGAACAAAGCAGTCCCAGCCATCATCCTAGCATTTCCCCCCAAAATTTCCTTAAATAAAATGCGGTAAGTCATTACGTCATAGAGCTTCAAGAGGCATCGAATGCTCTACCGATTCCCCCAGCTGGAGGGAGAAAAGAAAGGCACGAAAGATGGAAATTCATTACTTTAAACATTGCTTAAATATATACATAATAACTGCCTAATATTTTTCTGGAGAAAATTGTTACAATTTTAAATTGTGAATAATTTGTTTATTTACATTTAATTTAATTCTATAACTATCAAATGTTAAATTATATATATA
>JAPDSC010079787.1:314807-384525 GCA_026290005.1 Latrodectus geometricus
ATATATATATATATATATATATATATTTCGTGTATAAAATGCTAGAATGTGCAAACGAAACTAAATTATATATTAGAACATTTTTTAAAAATATTTTGTTAAAATGAAGTTCTAATCAAATGTACTAAGCGTACAAAATTTTAAATCACGTAGAAATTTAACTAGTATATAAATCATAATTTATTTATTTTTTATAATTTGTTTGATTAATAATTTATATAATTTTTAATAAATATCATAATAAGTACATGCTTGTAATTATACTTGAATATGAATAACAAAAATTGTATGGGAAATTTTTAAAGACAATGGAACTATACAATGATACAGGACATGCTATTTGAGTTATTCTTTTGTATCGAAGGTTTTTAACTTAAATTGAGTGCATTTTCACGGTAACATTCAAAAACTAGCTAGATGTTCTCCCTTGATACAGTGTTTTAAGTCACCTGATTCTTCTAGTCTTGAAATTGTCTCTTGTCGGCAATTCAAAAAGGAAAAGGAAAGAAAGAAAGAAAAAAACCTCTTATTTTTGGAAGCACAAAAAATATTTGTAATTATTTATATTAATTAGTAAAATATTTAGCTTATACATAAGTATTTATTTATTGGAAATCAAGCCTAATGCATCTGAATGGTACAAGAAAATAAATGAAGTCTTATTATACACTGTATCGGATAAAAGACATTACCGAAGTCGAGTTGAGCCAATATTTAATTTTTACTTTAAATTGACGGAATAAAATTTATTTGACAACAATACTGTAGAATTTTGATTTAAACTTCTTTTTATTTTTTATCAATGAGAAATAATCATGGAATTTATAATTGGATATAAGTAAGTAATTTAGGTTAAATTAATATTCTTAATATTCATACTAATTAGCAAGTTTATATTTTGAGCTTATTAATGAGCTTAATAAAAAAATATGCTGCTTTTCTGAATGCTGTAAAATAAAATTTATATACAACATTTTTCTAAATTTATATTCTAATATGTTTTTCAGATGCTGACATAATAATATATTAATATAATATAATAATATAATAAATCATTATATTAGAGAATACTGATTTCATTTAAATTTCAAAGATTTGAAGTAACATACGTTAAAATCTTTTAAAGAATGTGTCACACACACACAGTGATCTCTAAAAAAGGGAATTAAGCGAGAATCTTCCCTATCCGATGGTGAATCAAACTCAGTTATTAATTGGATACGATCTCAGCAGGATCGTATTGGCACCAGGGAATTATAGTGTGAAATAATTTAGAATTACAATTAATTATGGAAATTTAGTCTTGTGTTATGTTTTCGGGTTCTTAAATTTGTCAAATAAAACGTCAAAGGACTTTTCATTTTGAGGAAAAGAAATCACGCAACTAGAATTCTGATACCATCAAACACAGTAAATTCAACATATTTGAATTCTTAATTAAAATTTCTTCGTTTAACTTCTTAAAGTTTCTTCCTTCAGTTAATATTATCTATTACTGTTGAAAAGAAAGAGATTAAGGTATATTAAGTTTTAGTTAAGCTATAATATTAAGTATGAAATGTTATTTAGTATATACAGTTATTGATTAAAATATATAGTTATTAATTGTTCAAGGTTGTTGTAATTCTCTGGTGATTTACAGCTCATGCTAGTTTGTAATACTTTGTGTGTAGAATGTGTTTTAAGATTAAAAAAATAACTTCTATTTTCTATTAGAAAAATTTATTTTGGCTTTTCAAAGAATAAAATAGAGAAAAAAAGTAGAGAAAATTTAAACGATATATTTCAAATAAGAGAAGTCAACTCATTTACTTTATGTTAGAAAATAAAATAGAATAGAAAAATAGGGTGTATCTCGATCTAGCATTATGAAACAAGATTCAATTTTGTTTCGTTAAAAACGAAATAGATATGTGAAAGAAAAAAAACAAATTTAAGCAAATTTTAGTCCAAATATAATTTGTTTTCCATTTTATGATGAAAAATATGTATGATTGATTGATTATAATTTATTTTGCTTTTCATGAAAACAGTAATGAGGCTGTTTTCATCAGCGAGAATTTTTTATATATCTCATGATTTTTTCAGTGATTACTGTTTTACTTCTTACCCTGCGGTGTAGATTCCAGTATTCTAACATTCTATTTTGTATTGAGTAACATTCTATTTAGTATTGAGGATATCTGAAATAGTTAGCTCATAAATTATGTGTCATGCTGCTACTACTTTTTTTTTATTTTAACATTTCCTGCATATAGGGTTTTATTAAAGGAGTGCTATTGTATAAAGCTGTTTGAAAAGGTAATGTTCTGTGATGAAGCTCACAAGTGTTTGTATTTTCAGACTTAGATAGTGATCTCCAATTCGTTGATGACTGTCTGAAAATAATGTTAGGTATCGTTTAGATATGATAAAGAAAGTAACTTTACCAGATTAAAACATAGCTTTTACTGATGTAGAGTACCCTCAGAAAATTTTGTTATACCCATTGTAGACTGCACTTAGAAAGTCATATTTTTTATAATAATATATTTTCGTGTTGAAATCATTAATGGATCCTTTTTCTTTTACTTAACCAGTCAAAAGTAAGATTGTAATATTTATTGTAATTCATACCTCATATATTTCAAGGTAAACGAATTTGAATTATAATAAAAATAGTATATATGATAAAAAAAATTGTAATTTTATGTACACTTAGATAATATAATTTGGAATAAATGTTTATAACTCAGTATTGATTTAGGGTATTTAAAATAATAAGATATGATGTAATGTATTTTAAAAATATGAATATTATTATGATTATTCTAAAATACTGATATATCTTCAGGGAGTTGAAGTGAATCATAACTATGGTAACTGTTTTTAAATTTTCAAGTCTCTAAAACATTCCTTGTCGTATTTGATAATAATTGGAGGAAATTATTTAATTCCTGTCAAACCAAGAAAAATAATCATAATAAATTATAATTAGATGAAATATACAAATTATTTTCATATAAAAATTTTAAATGTAAATAATAATTTATTAAAATATCATTTCAGTATAATTCTGAGAAAATTATGCATATGTTTTCCATTTATATTTAGAAAAAACTAGTATTGTTAAAAAAAAATAGTCTTGACAAGAAAATCATGCATGTTAAAACAATTTCAATTACTTTAAAATATTTCGAAGGTTAATTAAAAAAAAGGATATAAATCTGTGAAGATCTTCCTTATTTAATAACGTAATAAAAAAGTAAAGTAGAAATGAGAGTTGAGCAACATGTGGACTGCGGATGCGATGAGTGATTACCACACTCACTGATAATTTCAGCAACATGCAGACTGCGGACGGGATGAGTTATTACCACACTCACTGATAATTTCATCAAAAAGTGGTGTGAATAACCTTACTAAAGATAAGGGATTTAGAAAATTTAGCTTTAGAAAATAGTGTCGCCATTTGTTGAAGGGAATTAATTATTTTTTTTTTTTCCTTTTAGATATGAGTTAATACCAATTTTCGATGAAATTATCAGTGAGCATTACCACACTCACTGATAATTTCATCGAAAAGTGGTGTGAATAACCTTACTGAAGATAAGGGATTTAGAAAATTTAGCTTTAGAAAATAATGTCACCATTTGTTGAAGGGAATTAATTTTTTTTCCTTTTAGATATGAGTTAAGCATTTTTTATACTTTTAAAATAAATTTTTCCCTTGGGGTTTGAAACCGGTACAAAATATTTCACCGGGCATGTAGTTTTCAGTGACTTAACTACACACCCAATGAGGTATGCTCGAGCATTGCTATTTAGTATATAAAAGAGATATAATGGATTGTGATGAGTTATCTCCAGACTGACAACCACTCCACACGAACGACGTCACTCTAGATAAGGGACTTAGAAAATTTAACCTAAGAAAATAGTTTCGCCATCTATTAGAATGGATTTTTTTCAAATCTTTTAAATTAACGATATTTTTAATAGTTTTATAAAAATGTCGCTTTTTTTCTAAACTTAAAATTATTTAGAGCTATTAAGGATCTTTTAATTATTTTCAGAGTTTTTTAGTCATTAAAATTTTAGGAGCACATTTAGAAAATATTTGAAAATTGTGACTTACCACCACCCGACAGAATATACATCTACCTCCACAATTTTCTTCATTCTTCGTATATCACCAATGGTAAATAATTATCCTTTTATGCATGTCGCACTTATATCTTATAATGCCCATAGGCATCACCCCATCTTCTAACATCTTATCATCAAAGGGAGAGAGAGCAACTTTTTTTTTGTCTTGTAGAATAAAATTGATGGTTTTGACATTCAATTCTACTTTGTTTTGCTTTCGTGCGTATTGTTTCTTCTAAGTTCTTTTTATTCTCATCATGCTTCATTTTTTTAATAATGTAACGTGAAATTCCTTTCGCTGCCTTTTTTTCATATTCCTGGGTTTTTAGTGAGTACATTTTTGCACGTAATCCTATAAATTCCTGTATAGGTACTGAATTTGATTCATCTTTAAAAACTCCTATCTTCTTTTTATTTGCTGTACTATATAAAATGTGATTTGTAGGATAGTCAGAAGTGTCATATATTTCGCTATGATAAAGAATGTCTTTATATACATCTTCTGTTTCAACTTCATATGTTAACGAACCAGTAGAAGAATGGATATAGTGTTTGTTAGGTTCCTAGCCTAAAAGGCCATGTACCTTCTATTCCTAAGAAATTTTTCTACACCTAACTTTAGTTGAGATTAACATAATGATTTCAAAACATAAGATTATTTAAACAAAAAATTTAAGTAAATATTTTGCTTAGGTTAAAGTGCTCCCAACGAGAGTTCTTTGCATGAGATTGAATAAACATAAAAAAGAAAAATTTGAATACACATTACAAACAACAGTGCAAGAAAATATTTTTAAATTACAGTTTATGTACATAGTATTAATAAAACTATATAAAGACAAAAATATTTTTTTATTCTATTATATATATATAAAATATGCATACATATAAATACAATTTTTATTTATTTATTTAATTCTACTTTTTGCGAGGCGAATAGATAAGTTTGAAAGTGGCTTAACCAGCAGAACCGCCCTTATGGAAATTGGAAAGTTCATAGGGACTGTAGTTTTCATTTGCTTGAATTTCAGAGTTATCAATTTTATAAAGTCTGTTGTAGAAGCGAAAAGCAAGGAATTGGATGTATCTTGATAGGGGAAGGACACCCAAATTGTTTCTGATGTGTTCGTTTCTGATGTAGAGGTCTGACTGAGTGATCAGTCTAAGAAATTTACTTTGTTGACCCTCAAGAGGTTTCAGGTTCGTTTCCGCAGCACCTCCCCAGATTGGGGCTGCATAGGTGATAATAGGGCGAAGGTATGATTTATAAATTAATAGCTTGTTAGCCATGGAGAGCTTTGATTTGTAGGCAACTAAGGGGTAGAGTGAAGTTTTGGCAGAAATAAATTCATTCTTGATTTTATTAATATGGGCTCTCCAGGTAAGTTTTCTATCTAACGTAAGACCGAGGTACTCGACTTTATTTGACCAGGGTACCGAAAAATCGCTTAGTTGAATCTGGGGGGGGGTAGAGTGCGTTTCCTAGTAAAAATGACAGCAGTGGATTTGCTTGGATTTATTTTAATTTTCCACTTATTAAGCCACTCTTCAATGACCATGAGGTGTTCAGTAAGGGTAGCATGGATTTTCCAGTAGAGAGAGCTAGTGGACAGAACGGCAGTATCATCCGCGAACAAGCAGAGCATAGTATTTTGGTGTTGCGGAATATCATTGATATAGATGTTAAATAAGAGAGGACCCAGTAGGGATCCTTGCGGTACTCCTGCAAGAATGGGTCTATCCAGAGAAATATCTTTTCCTACTCTAACAGTAAAAGTGCGGTTGGAGAGGTAATTATAAATTAAAGTAATTAATTGGGCGGGGAAATGGAATTTAATTAGTTTGTAAATTAGACCAGGATGCCAAACTCTATCAAACGCTTTTTCTATATCAATGAATATACCTCCCGTGGATTTTTTGCACGCGATTCCTTTTGAAATTTTCTCTACTACTCTGAGTAGTTGGTGGGTGGTCAAAAGTTTTTTACGGAAGCCAAATTGTTGAGGAATAATAATTTTGTTGGCCTCATCAAAGATCAGTAATTTATTAAGAATAATTTTTTCGGCAATCTTGGCCATAGTCGGCAAAAGAGAAATCGGTCTATCATTGGATGGGAGATTTTTGCTTTTACCCTTCTTGTGCAGCGGAAGGATAACTGCCCTTTTCCATACTTTTGGAAAATGGCTTGTTTTCAGTATACTGTTGATGATTGCAGAGAGGTAGCAAATTGCTCTAATAGGGAGCTGTTTCATAATTTTGTTGTTGATATTATCATGACCGGGACTTTTTTTGGGTTTGAGTTGTTTAATAATTTCTTCAATTTCTGAAGCAGGTGTTTCTATGAAAGGCTGATTATTAATGTTATTAGTCAGGAAATTAGTTACTGTGTTTAAAATTTGCTGGTCATTTTGTGGGTTACTGAAGTTGTTTGGTTGAAATTGTTTTTCAAGACTGTTTGCCAAACATTCGGCTTTTTCAAAATTTGTGAGTGTTACTTTGGCACGATCTATGAGGGGGGGGGGACATACTCCTTGTTTTTTCTCCTTTTATTAGCTGCTCTTCAGAAGGATCCATCCTTCACATTGAGATTAGTGAGGTATGCATTCCATGAGTCATGGTTATGTAAGGCTATTTTATTTTTGATTATTCGTTTTAAGGCATTAATTTGATTTTTAATCACTGGAGATCTGGTTCTATTATGAATTTTCCTTAATTTATTTCGTTTTTTAATTAAATCAATTATATTGTCTGGCAAGTATTCTATTTGATGATTCATTTTGGTGAATTTACTGTGATTAAGAGCAGTATTTATGATAGAAGTAAGATTATTAACATTTTCTTCAAGTTGGGATGGGTCATCAGTTAATTGAAAAACTTTATCTGGAATTAAACAGTTAATTTTATTTCTAAACTTACTCCAATTGTGGCAGGTTTTTTGCCAATCACTTTCTTGCTGATTATTTTTGGTGAAGAAAATTAGCACTGGGTAGTGATCGGAAGGGAGCTCCTCTATTGTTGATAATTTCATGGGAGCTTGGATACCCCTGGAGAGCATTAGATCTATATAATTTGCATGTGTAGGGCCAAAATGAGTGGGTTTATCGGGTTTAAAAATGGTAAAGTCGGTATTGTTTATAAGGGAGTTTAGGACTTTTCCAGTACTGTTTGCATAATTGCAACCCCAGTTCTGGTGCTTAGCATTGAGGCCCCCAGCGAGGATGATCTTAAAAGTGAGTGTTGCTAGGTTTTCAATGTCAACAGAAAGAAATGATGAATTGGAGGTGGGGGGATGTAGAGTGACGCCACTGTAATGTCAGAGCTATCCGAGAAGTGTAATTTGATAATTGTCGCTTCAGCAAAGTGCAATTTAGGTGTGGGAATATGTGTATGGCTGATCTTTGTTTTAATTAGAATGGCCGTACCTCCCTGGCGAACGGTGCGGTAGTTTCTGTAGATATTATAGTTAGGTACATTGATGTTATGAGTCTTAACAAGGTGGGTCTCCTGAAGTAGAATAATATCAGGATTGTTTTTCGTTATAAATGTTTTAAATTCCGGAAGTTTATTGTGCAAACCATTTGCGTTCCATATCATAATTTTCATATTTTCGAATTTTTTAATTATCATTGTTAGTGTCATTTAAACTAAGAGCTTTTAATAAAATGTTGACTTTATCTGTTGGAGGGATGGTCTTCTCTAGAACAGGTACTGCCTGTAACAGTGCAGGATAAGCTTTAGATATTATATTAATTTATTTAAACAGTTGAAGAATGGTATGAAAGTTTTCAATTTGTCCTAAGTTAGGTAGGTTGGGAGTAGGAATAGTGTTGCTTTGGGGCTGTGGTGTAATATTTTGTGCAGTAGCCTGTGCAAAAGAAACATTTTTTTTAATTGAATTTGCAGATTTTGTAATCGTAGGTTGTGATTTTTTGTTTTTATTGGCTGGATTCGCAGGGCAGCCTGCGTATGAGGCGGTATGTGAATTGCCACAGTTACAACATTTTGGGGAATCTATTTTTTTTATGGGGGCAATCTTTAGTTGTGTGTTTTTCACCACACTTCACGCAATTCGGTTTTCAATGACAAATTGCAGAGTTATGCCCATACCCTTGGCAATTATAGCACTGCGTAGGTCTATTATTAATGTATGTTTCGACTCTGATAATTAAATTCATTATTTCTTTGACATCATGAATTTTGGAGGCTACTTCATTAGAGTTTAGAGTGATTAAGAAGCAGGGAATGGGTTCTTTGACCCTGTGTTTTCTCATGACTGTTACTGCGGCTACATCAAAGCCTTTGTTAGTCAGCTCTTCCTTTATTAGTTCAGGGGGGGGGGTAAGCCTTTAATAACAACCTTAATGGGTTTTTCAAGACGGTTTTTAATTACTAAGCATTCGATTTGATTGTCCAATAAATATTTAGTTATTTTTCTGTGCATTTCCGGGGAGGCTGGAAATACTTTGAGAAATTCTCCTGATAGTTTTGCTGTAATATTTTTGTCGCAATTTATTTTAAGATCGTTTAAGAGTTCAGTGAAATTACTTTTAAGTTTGATCAGAATAGGGGGTATGGAGTTTTTGGGAGAAGCGGTAGTTGGCTGACTATTGTCAACATTGTCGCGAGTTTCAGTTTGCAAATTACTGAAAATAGAGAATTTATTAATTGTGTCAGTTTGTGAATTAAGAGTGGTTATTTTAATATTTGCCGTTTTTCTGGGTCTAATAAAACCCTCCTCATCACTATTGTTAGTTAGAGCTCTCTTATTTTTAGTTGGGGTGTTATACATATTTACATCATTACTAGTAGTTGGTAATTGGGAGGAGCTATACATAACATTGTTTACATTTGACCATGAGTAATTTACAATAGTATTATTACACACATTGCTATCAATAGGAACAGTATTAGTCGTATTATTAGTATTTTGCAAATGTTTATTTACATTTATCATAGAATTTACATTACCGACAATAACAGAATTAGAATCATTGTACTCATTAGTAGCAATAGAATTATCTATATTACAATGAATTTTGTTGATGTTGTCTGATGAATGATCATCAGAGTAATAAGATTTTACAAGTTAAAATTTGTTATTTTGTAATTTAGAACTATTTTTAGCATCATATGTATTTAACACCGATCATTTATTTTTACTTTTAGATAATTTGATTACGTTTCTTTTACTTTTAGGATTTTTTGATTTAATACCAGTTTTAAGAATTTTGTGAGTTGAAATTTCATTATCAATATCAATATCGGAATTACTACTTACATTATTATTACCATTATCATCATGCAAAGAACAATTTGAAATTAAACAATAACCAAATTGGGAGCACTTACCCCGTAGTTCTTGACTGCTGATGAAGGCATGTTGATAAAGTCCGTTTTGGTATATCCAGATTTGATTTTTATGAAAGTTCACATCTTGGGATTCAACCACTTCCATAAGTCGTTTTTGGGTGGTTGCAAGTGTTGCTAATAGTTCACTTTTTTTTAACTAATTCCCTAAGGGTATCACATCTTTCCACTTTGGTGATATGAATACAAGGATCAAGAGATAACAATGTATCCAAATTCGGCACAACACTTCTTATTGCACTCTGTATGTACGAACGCACTTCAGTAGTGATTGGGTAGTCACCATCAGCAGAGGAATTAGGAGATTTGTCATTAATTAGTTGGCCCTGCATAGAACCAGATAGTCCAGGCATTGGCACGTGAGGAACACGAACAGTTTGGACAATAAGTTGATGGCTCTGAAGAGGGCCTTTGGGCTCGAACATATTCTTATTACGATCACTAGGTGCACTTAAGGGGGGAAAGTCACCATAATCCATAAGCACAAGTAACGGAGTCGCAGAAGTATCCATATCTGGTAATTCATTTGAGTAGCTGGCATCCGGAATGTCCATAATATTGCCGGTAAGTTCCGGCAGGGGTGAACGGAGACCCTCCGGGGGTCGGTCGGCGGGGCCGCCGTCCTCAGCCATCGGTGGGAAGGGGCAGCGCGAGAAGAAACAAGCAAAAACCGGTATGTGTTGTCAAAATCACTAAGCACGAGCTTAAGTAAAACACGTCTTATCACTTCAACCGTCGAAACGAGAGTCGAAACGAACCAGTATCGGTAATAATAAAGTTGTTCTGTCTCCGTACACTTTCTTGATATGATGGTAATGAAATTTATGCATAAGCACTTTACTCATTTCTAAAATAACAAAACCAATATATGTGGGGTGATTCAAAACTATGGATGATTTCATCCACTCTACTCTCACAAGATCTTCTGAAAAAATTTCAAAATTACGAAAGTTGGGTGCCACCACCAATATTTTTGCTTTTTCTCACTATTTACAAGCTGCACATCTCTACGATTTCTCAAATTATCCATAGTCATCCCATACACTGAGTTGTTTAACAATTTAAAAAAATCCTTTTAAAAAAGTGGTTGTGACATTTTTTCTTTTTTCAGTGTTAAATTCGATTAATAGCTTCAACCAAGCTTTCTGGCGAAATCTGAGAACTTTATGCACCTTCACAAGCTCTTCGCCTTGTGAAATATACAACTGAAGATTGTTATAATATGTTATATAATTGGTTTTATTTTTTAAATTTGGTATCAGTTTTTCAAACTCATGAAATTTTTGATTTTGTAGGGAATTTAACATTTCAACAGTTGCTAGTGACAACATATTTTCCGTTATTTTCATCTTCTCAGGAGCTAGTGGGTAATTATTGTGAAAATCATGTAATTCCTTAGGATATTTGAGGTCTACGTCAAGTATATATTATTGCCCATCCGTATAAGTTATTGGCATCTAAATACAAAATGTACTTTGATGGTGCCATTAGATTATATTTTTGGTAAATATTTGTTGTTAACATCAGCATGTTGTCTCTTGCAAATAACGGATATTCCACCGCGAACATATGCATGTCAATATATGTCATTAGTTCTAAGGGCTGTTGCGTCATCTTCAGGCATGCTTGCCATGCCAGGTGCAGTGAGGAGATGAGTATGATCTATTTTATAATACTTAAGGCAAAATTTTAAAAAACATCTGCTAATAGTAGAACATCATATCACGTATTTGAAATATAGACCACACTTTTTTTGCGTGTTCATAATCCTCTTTGGTGAGATTTTTACCTGTTAAGGAACTATGAAAGGCTGTGGTTGGTGGTAGTGACTTCTCTGAAAATTTTATGAAACTATCCATATATTCATATGGATAGACTCCTTTCAGAAGAAGCAGAGGAATTTTATCTATTGGCATATTTTCAACTAAAATGTTAAAGTTTGATTCAGTCATATTTGCAACCAATTTTTCCAGGGAAGCCGTTAAAAACTGTAAGCTGTCAATGAATTGAATTACAACTTTAAACTTATCACTCTCAGGCTTGGGTATAGAGAAAGTAATATATTTTTTCTTATTATACGCATTCACTTCATAAGTGTAGTCTTTGAAAATTCCGAGTGTTTTTATAATGTGATTTGAATCATAATTTTTTAGATTATGAAATATCACAGGAATTATTTTCCGCATTCTATACTGTAAGTTACAAGAGTTGTGAACAGTGCCTCTATATTGCCCTGTTATATGGTCATGGTCATGAACTCTGTCTTTTCTCAAGACTTTTTTTCAAATTTTGCAATATTTTGCACTTTGAAAATCTTTTTCATGTTCGGAAGACAGAATGATTGGAACAACATTTAAAAATGTCTTTGTTATTTCATCCTTCTCACTACAATTTTTTGAACAAAATGGGTGGCAGCATCACGGCCTCAGTGGACAACAGGTGGCTTCACCCTTTTCCCACCATGACCAATAGCAACATACGCAAATCCACATGCTTTGTGGATATCTACTTTCCCTGTGAAAACGTTTTGACTGCTAGGTTCTACTGAATGAATTGGAATAATTAGTGACTCAAAGTCCGCGTATATTACACACGGAACAACATGTTGGTAATTAATATTTTTAAGCTCCATGATATTATTTGCACCTTGATACGATATTTTTAAGCTCCAGGATATTATTTACACCTTGATACGAAGATTGTTAAGTTTCTCGATGATGGGGATTTTAGACACTGGAATGGACATGACACGTCAGCTTCGTACGGTAAATAATGGTTGACACGATGAGGATTGTTATTTTTATCAATGTTCAGCTTGTGTTCTAGAAGGGACCACACAAGACATTCTTGATCATAATTTTGAACATTTAAAATTGCTTTTTTATCAACCACTTTCTTTGGTAAGAGAATGTACGAACTTGCAGCTAGAGGCTGATATTTTGCACAACATAATTCAAAATGATTAACTTTTTTTAGTCTCCATCCAGATCCGAGCTTTGTATACTGCTCAAAATATCTATTTATTTTCAAATAAGCCCTCCCCATGTTTTCTTCAATCATGTCTTCTACTAGCTGGATAATGTAGTCAGATCGGAAATGAGGAGTTACATAATCAAAATCTCCATCTTGTATGGCACGCACCATTGTGACTTTCATATTGACATTCCATTTAATGCTAGATTTTCTTTCAAGCTCTTCAATTAATTTTTCTTTAATTAATGGACGTGTATCATCATAAAATCTAAGCATATCACCTTGATCAACTTCGTTAGCTAAAAATGTGTATGTGCTAAATACGTCAAGGGCATTATTTTTATAGGGTTTTTTCCTTTTAATAAGAGGATGGGGATTCTGCTGCTTTCTCTTTATCGTATGACTTAAGAGAACGTGACTCATAAAATCAGATTTTCTTCGAAACACTTGTATGCAGGATTCACATTTATGTGTTGTAGGATTTCTACTATGTGAGAATATATGGCGATTCAAGTCACTTCTCCTCAAGAAGGCTTTCAGACATGTATCTCATACAAAAGATTTTTTTCCCGTATGAATCTTCATATGGCGGTTTAAATTTTCCTTTAGAGTGAAAGTCTTACTACAGATATGGCAAACCTGCAAAAGGTAGAGGGAAAAAAACTTGCCAAAATTTATTTCGAATGAATATGTAAATGTAACACTTTTTTTTGGTTATATATATATCCGGATACAAAAATACTTCAAAAATCAAAGGATTAATATTAAACACCTTTAAAGATTATGTTCAAAAAAACACATCACATTAAAATTCATGTCTTATTGGCATTAAAAAGTGAATAAGGTTAATTTCTGAGAAGACTGAATTTAAAAGAAACATTTCAAATTCTTTATATATTTAAAGGATATTTGTAAAATAAAATTCTTTATGAATAAAACATATTAAAAATCGCTAAATAAAATGACAGGCAAATAAGAAAATGCTCTGTAAACATATTCTTATCAATTTGATTACTATTGCGAATCACATCTCTAAATATACAGGTCATATTGATGTCATGATTTAAGCAGTAAAGGATTTTCTTTTTAGAAAAATATTTTTATTTCATTATATGCGATGTACCGATTAATTAATTACTGCACTTAGTTATTATTTTAAATGAAGGAATTATTACTAAAAAAATTACATTTATATGAAATAATAACGATAAGCATAAAATCATGTGTTTAAATTATTTAAGCATTCTAATAATATTTTTAATGGGAAATACATTACATTTCTTCTGAATTAATAATTTATATGAAAAAGTAATGAAGGATAAATCAAATTGAAATATACATTTATGTAAAAATTTTCTATGTACAGATTCTTTTTCAAATGTATACCATTTTGGATATTGAATGTGTAACAGTTTTAATTACACACACACAGTTCACACTTCTATTTCCCTACATTATTTTAAAATTGTTTCGCACTATATTTGCTTGTTTGGAAATTCAATGAATTGTGATCTATATACTAAAATTAATAGATTTAAAATATGTAGAATTTCAATATGAAAATTAAAAATTGTACTTTAAAAATTACTTACATTTGAATGAGTTATTTGATTACTTGGTCCAGTCTGCATTACATGACTGCTATAGCTAGATTTTAAAGCTGAATTTAAAAATGTGAGAGAAGTATCCCATTCAAGGTGGGTATTTGCCCACTCTTCAACTAATTCTCCGGCATCTATAATGCTATTTAGTTCTTCATGAGGTATACCATAATCGATGAACTGAATTGTAAATAAAATTATATCTTAGTCATAAGAAGTTTGAGTAAATTGAGTGGAAGTGTTGCCAATCTTTCTTGACAAATATCTTCCAACCAATCAGAAGTTTAAAAATTGATAAGAGAAGTAAGGAAACAACTATACCTTCAAATCCCGAAGTTAAAGAAGCTAGAATAAGCATGATATTCCGAAAGGTGAAAAAAATGATTGAAGAACCCCCCCCCCCTCCAGCGAAACGCCCGTGTTTGGAATCAACCACCCTGGACAGTCCTAATGTTTGTGATCAGCTTCCCGAAGCTTCAATACAGACTTCAGAAACATCATTTCCAGATGACGGATTTGACGATTTGTTCAGAAGCTTGTGCCTCAGCCTTTTAAAGGTGAAAGAAGAAATTCCGGCTGAGACTATCTTAAAAAAAGACCTCTTGACAATAACACATTTTTATCATACGAACTTTTCAAAGGTGAACTTAAGATACATATTAGTGAATATGCTGTGAATAGCAAAGGAATTTTATATGCTACTAAAATTAGTGTTGTAATGGACCTTTTAACCTGGTATGATTTTAGAAAAAATAATTTTAGCCTTCAATATTCAACTTTCTTGATCCTTAAGTTCGCAAAGGTTTAATGAAATTTATTCAGTAAGGATTAAATGAATACATATAATTAAAAATAAAAACAAAAGATTTTAATTTGGCAAAAGCACCAGATTTATATGAAGAAAATTGATAATATTATTATGAGTTGCTTTCTATTGACTTTTCAATTCACGTAAAATAACACATAACAATATACCATGAATTCTTTCTTCCTTCATTATAAAAAGTATTTTTGCAAAATGGTGCTGCATTCGCAACATAATATTACATGCTTGCGTAAATGAAAAACATTTATATATTATATCTCTTTTATATAGTCTCTTAATTAAAAAACTTCGTAGAGTCTCTTAATTTAAAATTTGAATTTTGATTGAAAGATATAAATTTTCTTAGAGTCTTTATTCTTTATTTCATTGATTAGAGACTGTCATTCCTAAAACTTATCTCAATTATATTTTCATGAATTCATTTATATTTTTCATTAATATCATTTTAATGCCCCGATAACTCGTATATGGAATATACCATTTTATGTCTTAAAGATAAATCAGGAAAATTAATTTCTAATTCAAATAAGAAGAGTAAAGTAGATATTTCATGATTTTACTGCAAGAAATTCTCTGGTTAAGATTATTATATTTAAAAATTTCTTTTATATCTAATATGGATCGCGTTAAAGATAATTATTTGTAGAATTAACGTATTAATAATTTCCTTATTTTAAAAATAAGTTTGGTAATAGAATAATTACTTTCTGTAGGTTAAACGTTTAATTCATTAGATGTAGCATAAATATGATTTTAACTAATCACTAATACACTATTTCGAAAGGATCATTCCATTTTAACAAATCTTCTAAAATAAAAGAGCTAAAACTATTTTCTACATTAAAGATTTTAGCAATACAATTGTAGTAAGGCATTTTATTTTCATAAATTCCTAACTAGAAATTTATTGTTACGTCATGTAGAAAAATTATTACATGAATGCAAGTAAATAAAAAAATATATGGAATAAAATGACTTTCACAGCAAAACAAAGATAATATCAGAAATTTCGTTTTTACTAGAGAAAACTTCCGATCATTTAAGATGCTTAAGAAATACTATCTTTTTAATAATATATTAAAATAATGACTTTGTAACAGTAAATATTGTTGATATATTTTTCAATATTATGCTTCATTAAAAAGAAATAATAGTCAAAATATGTATAATATTATCGGCTCCAACTCTTATGACAATCATGTTACACCATTGCCTTAAGATGATACTTCTGTTTTATTATCAATATTTGAAGTGTATGTTAAAAGAAATTAAAGTAATAACGAAATAAAATGTAATATGCAGAGAATAAACTTAAAAATAAATTATTTCCTAATTCAAAAGAAAAAAAAAATGCAAATTAAATTATTAAAGTAATTAGAACTTAATTTAAATATTATTAATTATGGAAAACCCCTGAATTTTACTATTACAGCCATGAGCTCTTTCACTGCAAATTAAATAATTTCCACTTACGAAATTTATTTGTTTATTTCAATAATAACTAGTTGATAAAAATGCCATTAAAAACAATAAAAAGCGAATTATATTAATTAAAATATATGAAACAATTAGTATAAGAAGGAAAACTTAACTTAGGAAAGAAGTCAAGTGATCGTAATTTAAAAGTGCATAGAGATTTTAAATTTTTGTGTAATAAAATCACCTAATTCAATAAGTTTAGGAACTAAAATTAAAAATAATATGTATTGTATAAACTTGCATTTTATTTCTAAAGTAGCAAATTTATAGATTATTAAATTTTAAAGTTAAATCTTGGCAAAAAATAATCAGTATTTTAGATATTTGGCGTAAAACCGTGACCTTCGAGTCTCGAAGGTCACGATAAAACTCAGGCTGAATTTTAATTTTCAAAGAAAGGTCTCCAAGGAATGTGGTTTGAGTGATTAAGACCGATCAATCAAACCACCGATTAGGGAGAAAACAAAAATAAGTGGTTTGTACTATGCGGAAATATACGTCGTGGCCGCTTTTGGTGAAAATTCTGCGACGTATCTCTGCCGCCGCAGTATGCTTTTGAACAGGAAAGTTAAGACGGATCTCTACCGTCATGGACGCTTTTGGACCAGTTTATTGCGACGTAACAGATACTCTTGGATGCTGAGCCTGTTAAATCTTTTTGATTTTAATTTTTTTTATACTACTGCTTTATATATTGCCAATAATATTATAGCATTTAATATGAAAGAATATATACGTATTCAGCCTTTTAATATTAATTCTAATCGTCCTTTCATTAAATTATTTACAAGCAAGAACTTTAACTGATTCAGTATTTAATTTAAATGAAAGTGTCATTGATTTACAAAACGCTTACTTTATTTTATTAAATGTTATCGTAGACTCTAAGAAACATTATTTTCTGAAAACGAAGAAATTTTAATGGCCAAACTAACTTTTTCTATTAAAAATGAGTTATGGAATATTTTTAAAAATATTTTTAAATGTAATGGATGTATTATAGATCATTCTAGTCAAATACGACATCCATGCTTAACAGAACCAAATTTAGAAAAATATCTGTCTCTAGGAACTAATGTGCTATTAATAATTAAAATGGAAGCAGTAGCATCTAATTTTGAAAATTCTGTTGATTTTACTAGTGAAATTTTTATAAATAATATCTCTGTTGAGATTATTCAAGATGTACTTTTTAGAACTCTGCATTAAGTATAATAAAAATTTATGTGCATGTGTTTTAAAAAGTATGTCTGTGTCTTTCTTGAGAAATAATACTGGTTTATGAAGAAAATTTCTTTCTCATTAAAAATTTTATGAAATGTTTTGATTAATTTAAATTTTTAAAACTTTGTTTTTGAATTTTGAAATGTATATAAATACATATCACTTAATTTAAAATTATGTTTAATAAATATATAAAATTATATTTCCACTTTAAGTAATGAAAAATAGTAAATATAAGACATAATAAAAATGAGACATAATTTTGAAAAATCCGATTTATTAGAATTTTTCCCAAGTCTTTCAGGTGCTTGAAGTGTTACATTTGAATTTCTTTCAATTTTAATATTAGGTGTTTTCAGAGAAACAGGTAAATTCAAGTATTTATTTCTTACGAATTGTTTCGGAACATTCATTTCACTAAAGCTGATAAAAAAAAATGCTTTTAGCAGGAATATTGGCCTTCTTTTTATCAGTAAAAATGAATTTAAACATATCCGCAATATTGGAGTGAGATATTTTCTCTCCATGATAACTGATTTCCCCTTTATCTTTCCAATTTAAAATATCAGGTTGACTTTTAAGAGTCAAAAGAGCTGTTTCTGCCTTTCTTTTCAAGTTTTGAGCTATACTGTATAAAATAATTGTATCATAATTATTTTGGGTCTGTTCTTTTTCAATCAGAAGTGACGTTGATTTTTCTTGAACAATCGAATCATTGTCTTGAGACTTTTCTTCAATATTTGATGAAGATGTTGATTTTTCTTCTAAAGATTTCTTCGGTGATTTCACATGCAAAAAAGTATAAAGAGAGTTGAATTCCTTCATCGTAAACCTTTTCTGTAAAAGTTCATAATAGCGATATACTTTTTTGTGCTCTTCTAAAGAGCTGTTCAAAATCTTCATCCTATCATTATCTAAATCACTCAGTAGCTTATTGGTGATAGTATTCTTTGACATCAACTCTTCGGGAACAAAAGCATATTTTTTAGCGAACTCCATTGATAAGACTTGTTACCACACTTAGAGCAGCAGGGATCAAAATGTTGAGAAAACCTCCTTTCTGTATAGTTAATTTGCGTTTCGTTATAAGTCCGATTTTACGATTTGTCAAAGTTCTAAAGGCTCCTTTGTACTTGGAGAGAGTCCTCTTCTAGTGTTTTGTTAACGGAATATTTCCTTTGAGTGCATTTAAAGAGCACTCACATATGGCTTTTATATAGCAATTATTAATTTTTTGTAATAAGTGTTTTCTTAATTTTAATGGGAAGATATTCAAAAACTTCAGCTGCCTCAGTTGCTCCTTTGTCGAAGTCATTATACCAAAAAATCTTGATATGAAATGTTTGTCTATTAAATATGTTTTTTTTTGATAAATATATTGTGTTTGACTGGGTAAAATTTGGGTACGTACCTTAGTCCTTCAGGTGTTTTACTTCGTAGATCGATGAAGAGGTAAAAAAAAAGGATTTTTTGTAGCATCTTCGTAAACCTCTTGGAAAAATTTCGTATGTCTGGGAAATAATTGTTTTCCTAAGTGCATGACTTGACTGAGATCTCAGTGATTTTTGTACAGTAAAATACACTACTGGCAATTAAAAATGCTACACCAGGAAGAAATGCAGATAACAAAATGTTATTTATTGGACAAATATATTATACTAGAAATAACAAGTGATTAAATTTTCAAAAAATTTGGCTGGATAGATCCTGAGAAATCAGTACCCAGAACAACCACCTCTGGCAGTAATAACAGCAGTTATACGCCTGGGCATTGAGTCAAACAGAGATTGGATTGTATGTACAGATGCCCATGCAGCTTCAACACGATGCCACAGTTCATCAACTGTAATGACTGGCGTTTGGTGACGAGCCAGTCGCTCGGCAACCATTGACCAGACGTTTTCTTTTGGTGAAAGATCTGGAGAACGTGTTGGCCAGGGCAACAGCCTAACATGTTCCATATTAAGGAAAGTCCGTACAATACCAGTAACATGCGGTCGGGCATTATCCTGCTGAAACGTAGGGTTTCGCAGGGCTCGAATAAAGGGTAGAGCCACGGGTCGTAACACACCAGAAATGTAAGGTTCACTGTTCAAAGCACCGTCAATGCGAACAAGAGGTGATCGAGACGTGTATCCAATGGCACCCCATACCATCACGCCAGGTGATGGGCTAGTATGACGATAACGAATGCACGCTGCCAGTGTGCGTTCACCACGATGCCGCCAAACACTGATGCGACCATCATGATGCTGTACACAGAACCTGGATTCATCTGAAAAGATGACGTCTCGCCATTCGTGCGCCCAGGTTCGTCGTTGATCACACCATTGAAGGCGCTTTTGTCTATGACGCAGCGTCAAGGGAAGCCGCAGCCATGTTCTCCGAGCTGAGAGTCCATGCTGCTGCAAACGTCGTCGAACTGTTCGTGTAGACACTTGTTGTCTTCCAAACGACCCCGTTTCTTGACTCACTGCTCGTGACGTGGTTGCACGATCCATTACAGCCATGCGGATAATATGCCTGTCTTCTCGGCTGCTAGTGATAGGTGGCCGTTGAGATCCCGCATGGCGTTCCGTATTACCGTCCTGAACCCATCGATTCCATATTCTGCTAACAGTCATTGGATCTCGACCAACGCGAGCAGCAATACTGCGATAAGATAAACCGCAATCCCGGTACGCTACAATTCGACCTTTTTTAAAGTCAGAAACGTGCTGGTACGCATTTCTCCTTCTTACACGAGGCATCACAACAACTTTTCACCAGGCAACAACGTTCAAATGCAATTTGTGTATGAGGAACCGGCTGAACAATTTCCTCATTTAAACACAATGTAGGTGTCGCTACTGGCGCCTGCTTTGTCTGAATGCGCTGAAAAGCTAATCATTTGCATACCACAGCACTTTCTTCTTTTCGTATAAATTTCACGTCTGTAGCATGTAGCCTTCTTGGTGTAGCAATTTCTTCTTCTTCTCTTGAGCTTGTCAGATATGTGGCACCTCTACATTGTTGCATTTTGTACCATGGTAGCAATTTTAATGGCCAGTAGCGTATAATGAGCATCCAATGTAATTTCACACATTTCCTTACCTTCATGAAAAAAATTCTGTGTAATGAAATTACACTTAAATTTAAATGATGACTTCCTTTTGTAAACATATTTGTTAAGTACTTATCGTCTCCAGATTCGGTCATCAAGTCATCAAAAATGAATAATGTGCACCTCCCTAAATAATAATGATATTTTGCACAGGTAGTCCTTCCACAAAACTCACGTCTGGTATTTCGTCAAACAAAGAATGATAAATATTACAGAAATAAACGTTTTTGTCGGGGACTATCAAAAACATTTGCTGCTTATGTTTAAGTAAATCTCTTACAAAGTAAGATTTACCGCAACCTGTGGGGCCTGAAATTTTCACAGTGAAAGGGTGTTGAAGCTTTGGGAACTCCATGTTAAATAAAGACAGAAAACTAAAGTAGTGAATATAAATACTTTTTATTGATAAAAATTAGTTCGCACATGAAAATGCTTCCATACAAAATTATAAACTCATTTATCATTGGTTATATTTTTTGTTACAAAGAAGGATAATATTTGTTTCATCGGGTAAGCTCTACATCTGCAATACAAATAGTAAACCCAAGATTGACTGCATACAACTGTCGTATGACTTTGAAGAATCATAGGATTATATTCTACTATGAAAAATTTAATGGCAAAGTCTGATATAGAACCTTCATAATATATAGAACCTTCATCATTTCCATAGGAATCGAAAAATTCCATGCGGTGAGACGAAAATAAGTAGAAAACTAACCAATGACTACCAGGTTCTGCTGCAGAATCAACGTTTGCGATGAAGCAGACTGGATAATTGGGAATTTTCACAGGTAAGAGATCACTTGAAAATACGCCTAAGAACAATACTCTAGTAAACTTGTCCTGACTTAATATTCTTTGCAACTGTTCAGTATTCATGATTAATTGACAAAATCACACAGTATGTGACGTGATTTGGTAATTTCAATTATGTTTTCAAATTCAGCGTAAATGAATACTGAAATAGTTTTCTTCAACGATTTTGAAAACTTTATTTCCACTTTCATATTACATTGACGTTGCAAATTCGGGTGTGGACCATCGTTTAAATCACCTGAGAGATCAAAGGCAAATAATGTATGTCCATGTCCATCAGCATATTCTTCTCTCGTAAAATAAATACCTTTGTCCTGATTAAATCCAGAAAATAGAGTATGATATGAGCTTATATAATTCTTGTTTACAAAATTTAATTCAAATGGTTTTCCAGGAACGGGGTGTCCATCAACATAAATTGATAAATAGTTTATATTGTAATGATCAAACAGGAAATGGTTTAAATAATATTGACCATTCGCAGCTTCGATTTCGAGACAGCCGAGAGAGACACGTTTAGGAGTGTTTCCCAGAAATACATTGTCTTGCATTAAAGACCAACTTCCCTTGGGTGCAGAGTAAGTCTTACACATCACCCGATCTATGGGATATTTTGACATACTTTTTTCCAGGGCTTTTGTATGTCCCAGAGAAACTCCAAAACTTTCAAAGACTTTGCGTATGAAAAGAGAAACATGTTCGAAAACTATTTTGTAATCTCCTTCTTTATTTGAAGACATCAGGCAAAAGGTAGGTTTGCAACGAGTCATTTTTATTTTCAATTCAGAAAGAAATCACTCACTCGTTGAGACTCACGTCCACTTGAGAAAAAAGTGCATGCAGAAATAAATTCACTGGTGCTACAGGTTCTTTTTTGGGTAATGTCAATCCATCCGATTTCACTATTTTTGCTTTCACATTAATATATGAAGATGGTAAGTCCATATAATCTTCTCCGTTACCTGTCACGTTAAATTCTACTGGACCTCCATCACGTTTATTTGCTAAGGGATGATATTCTATAAATTGTCCTTTTTCTATAGCAGTCTGAGTAGGGGAAACAATAAACAAATCTAACTCAGATTTTAAGCAAGCAGCAGAATCTTTGTGTATGAGGGCAAACATCTTTAAGCAAAAACATCATGTGCTTTCACCTTCTTGGCTGAACGCCCAGTGACACATTTGCTGGATAACTTCCTCTTTTTATTGTGACCCGCGCCTATCATAGTATTCACCTTGGCTGCAGCTTTATCAGTTAACTGTTGTCCTGCTTCTTTCAGCCGTCGTTTAGTTGCTACTTTTATGTCTTCTCCACGGGTAATGTCATTTAAAACATCTACACCGTTATGTAAAAGTCGTTTTCCGACGGCTTTAGCCCTGATTTCAAAAGAGGTAAGCCAGAGTCAAAAATAAACGGAACAAGTCACCAAAACCGTAACCTCTCTGAAAATTGGTTCCCTTATAATTCAATCCAGTTCCGATTTGAAGAACATAGTAATCCTCAAAGAATTTTTGATAGCAGTGATAAGGGACCTACATCATGACAAATAATTTGGGCAAAAGTGAAGTTTCACGTACGTGCGTCCACGTTCGAATGGCGTTAATTCACCTGTGTGTGTCCTTATAACTATTTCCAGGGTCTCAATGATTTTTCGGCTTATTGGTAAATAATGTGGGCGATCATACTGTGCAATCACTACTTCACCGTCCTAACCAGTGACATTCACGATTCACGATAGCAGCGGAATTAATACATCTCCTACAATCTGTGGTTCAACGATTTCCGTATAAGCAAGGAGAATTCTGTAATGAGCACATGGATCTGCCACATGTGGGCTTTCGACTGTAGTTTCCACATTTGCTTCAAATGAGGCCACTTGAATTAGTTCGAAGCCTAACATTTGCGCCAATCCCTCATGTATTATGACTCTTGCTCCATTTTTCACTTTAATGAAAACAATTTTGGTAACAGGATTAAAACTAAATTCGATATTATTTTCATGGCTTTTAACAATGATTGCTTTCAAAATGTTGGGCGCAGTTTCATAAAAACCAGGTGGAATTTGCCTACCTAACTCCTTTCCATCTACTAAGTCAAAACCGATCAAATTATTACTGGCATTTGCATTATACCAGGTAAGAGGATGAATAAATTCGACGATTGCAACCTCCCACTCTCCTTTCAATTCAATTGGGACTAGTAAACGTATTACAAAATGAGAAATTTTATTTTCAGGGAAATAGTTCATAGAGCTATCACTAGGAAGTGTTACGTAGAAACCCATCTTACAAACTGATAATGTAAAGGATTGAAAGCCTAATTTATCGTAAAAATAAGTTAATTGCAGGTATCCATTGATTGAATTTTTTAGGATAACCGCGATATTTCTCAAAACATTCTAATTGTCCTTTGCTAGAACCTTTTTTCAATATTTTTTCTATTAAAAAATCATCTTTTATTTGCACCTTTTGAAGCTCTTGTGCATAAAAAGTTCCTTTTATGGGTTCACCTAACAGGTCTTTAATAAGATAAACTTTAGGCACCCTCTTAACACATTCTGCTGCCACAAAAATTTCCTCTGACCAATTACTTTCATATCCTTTTTCAAATACTATTTTATGTTTGCAGATTCTCACTGTGTCTCCCACATTAAAAACGCATGGCTTGGTTTTGACATTTTCTATGTTTCCATATAACGTAAGCCAGTTTTCCTGTTCACCATGGCCGGCGCTAGGGGTGGGCAAGCCAGGCCCCTGCCCGGAGCGGCAACCATAGGGGGCGGCAAATTGGCCCTAAAATTAAATTTCTCAAATTTTTAAACATTTTCTCTTTCTAAAATAATTGAGTTTTGACCCATGATATACTAAACATTTTTGTTTAAAATAAATCATATTTTTATGCATTAAGATATTTGGAATCAAACCCCTAACACCCTGTATATATACATGGATATGATGAGCATTATGGAAGAGTATATCCACAGAGTGCTTAAAAAGGAAGAAGCTAAAATGCATTATCTCGGAAAAGAAATTCAAAATGAATTGATTATTCTTTTAGCTGAAAACATAACATCTCATATTATTACTGATATTAAAAAAGCTAAATATTATTCAATAATTCTAGATTGCACTCCAGATATCAGCCAGATCGAGCAAATGACAGTTTTAGTAAGATATGTATCCATTGACAAGTCCAATCCCAAGGAGGTTTCCATTAAAATTAAGGAAAGCTTTTTAGGCTTTCTTCCGGTTGAAAAATCGACTGGATATGAACTTTCAGCTCTAATATTTAAAAGACTTGAAACATTGGGGTTGAATTTGCAGTATATGAGGGGACTGGCTTACGATAATGGGGCCAAAATGAGAGGCAGTAAATCGGGAGTACAATCTAGAATAAATGCGTTAAATCCAAGAGCATTTTACCTTCCTAATGACGTGGCAAAAGCATCCTTCGAAGCTGCCAATTTTTTTAACATAGTCCAAAAAATATATCTGTTTTTTTCCTCATCAACATTTCGATGGACCATATTATTAAAATATGTTTCATGACTTAATTTGAAACCTCTAAGTGATACTCGTTGGGAAAGCCGAATAGATCCATTAAAACCACCAAGGTATCAATTAGGAGGGATATACGATGCTTTACTTGCTGTTTGTAATAACTCGGAGGTTGACAACTCTATAAGAGTTGAGGCTTCTGGAGTATAAAGTTGTGTTAAACAATTTAAATTCTTATGCTGCATTGTAATTTGGTACAAAATCTTAAATTGTATCAATCCTATAAGTAAGCTCTTGCAGACAAAATACTATGATTTACCATCTGCTATGGAGCTCTTGAAAAATTGTAAAGATTTTTTCAAGGATCTTAGATAGGACAGAGCCTTTAATGAAATGCTTTGCGATGCTCGAGAACTCGCAGACGAAATTGACATACCAGCTAATTTTGAGCTCACCCAGCCACGTCACTGAGTTCGAAGAAGGAATGTTGATTTCGACTACGAGGCAAAAGATGATCCAATAGAAGATCCTGCTTTGAAATATAAGGCAGAATTTTATTTTTTTACATTAGATAAAGCTATCAATGCACTTGAATCCATTTTTGATTTGATCAGTACCCACAGCAACTATTTCCAATTTTTATACAATATTTCTGATTTAAAAGATATTCCTCAAAACGACATTATAAAGTATTGTAAAGATTTAGAAACAGTGTTGACTGATGGGAATTCATCCGATATAAACGCGCTTGACTTGGCAGACGAGATAGTAGCTGTTTTGGCTTTGCTAAACAAAAAAGAAAGTCCAGTTGAGATTTTAAAATTCATATCGAACCTGGATATGATTTTGCTCCCAATCTTGGTATAGTTTTAAGAATATTGCTGACTCTCCCAATAAGTGTGGCAAGTGGAGAAAGGAGTTTCTCCAAATTAAAATTAATTAAAAAAAATTTTACGCTTCACAACTACCGAGGATCGACTAAACGACTTAACAACAATAGCCGTCGAACATGACCTGGCTGAAAAAATTAATGTTAAAGAAATTATAAAACAATTTTCAGAATTAAAAGTGAGAAAAAAACACTTTTAATTTCAACTCTCGGATTAAATGTATTTTTAATATGTAATAAAGTTTTAATATTTAGTGGTTTTATAATTTGTTTTACTTTTTATTAAATATCTGTTCTATATTTTATAATTATGGACCAAAAATGATCTTTCCTTTTTTTCTGTGCAACCCTAATTTTAATTTAGAGCCAAAAACATAAATAAATAAATTAGTATTTTTTTGCTAATCAAAACTTCAACATTGCTGATGATTGCAATTTTTTTACTCGTTTTATTTTACCATTAATCGTGAAAAGGATTTATCTCTTTTAATTTTTGTTATAAAGGGGTGGCATTTTACCTCTTTGCCCGAGGCGGCGAAGCTGCTAGCGCCGGCCCTGCTGTTCACTATCTGAAGTCACATTTGTGGGTACTCTTTTAATACTGTAATGGTAAGTATGATTGTAACTATGAAGTAACTTGTCCAAAATGTCGAAATAATGGTAAATACGATTTTTTTATAAAATATTTATACATTTTTCTTTTCAAAGTTCGATTAGAACATTCTACTACTGAAGCTTTCGTTGTATTGAATGTTGTAAAGTAACATAAATTTTGTTCTTTGAAAAACTTTTGAAACTTGGCATTTTTAAATTCGACTCCCTAATCAATCTGTAAGCGTTTTGGTCTCTTTTAAGCGTATATTTGTTGAAATGCTTTCACAATTTCCTCCCCACGTTTTGATTTTAGCTGGATCGCCCAAACATATTTAGATAGAATGTCTATGCAAGTGAATATATATCGAAAGTTTTGGTTGTGTTCTCGTAGATTTGTTACATTGACAAGGGCTGCTTGAAATTGTGCATCCTTCGCGTAAACGACCACTCGATTGTTCGGGAATTTTCTGCGAACTGGTTTGTGTAATGTGTACGCATCTATTCTTTGCAGCCAATTCTGAATCATTTTCTTTTTATAATTCTGAATCTTTTTATAAATGACTAATAATTGAAGACGAAGTATATAATAGCTTATATCATGAAAGAGATTTATGATTAAAAATTACACTGAAAAATAAAATATCCTTGTTTACACTGTGGTTGCCTTTTATATCATTAAAACTAAATATTCGTTTGAAATTTGCTTTAAGAACAGAAAATTCTTTCAACACAGTAAATAAAAAAACGTGAGAAATTGAAAATATATAATTCTTCATCATAATTGGCCTTACCTACAATTCTATTCTCGGTTAAAAATCTTAAAAAGTGTGACACATCTGTTGTGCAATTTAAACAAATTATGTGATGTCATTAGTAATAAATAATCTAAACAAACCTACTCACTATTTTTCTTAAAATTAGTGACATTTTTTTATGAAATGAACGAGAAAAATTTAACTGTTGTTTTTGAATATTACAATTTCGATAAACAATCGGAATTAATCATGTGTTATATTTATTAAACTATAGTTTTTTTTATTTGTTCCTTTATTCTTTCTTAATGCTTATCATATCATTTAAAAATGTAAATTTAACAGCTCGCATGTTATAATGCAGCAATAAATTAACGCAAGCTATGACTAATTCATGACACTGATATTATTTACTAAGCTAACAAGCAAGTAATACAAATATCTTCACATACTATCACCATATTTCATACAAGCATAAGATGCTTCGAAACATTAAAAAGTATTCTCCAATATTCCCAGAATATTGTTGGCATGTTATACAATGTTGTCAAATATTTCATCTTTTAATGAAAAATAAATAAATAGACACGTTTAAAAATAGGATAAAATCGAATTTTTTGATAACGAAATTCTGAAATAATTGCTTATAATTTAGAATAAAGTTGGAGTAAAAAGATTTGGCTGAATATCTTATAATATTAATGAACACCGTTCTATCAACTTCCAATTATGCTGAACATTTTACTTAACATTGCCTTTGGTATAAAGTGTTACTTCGGGGCTTATTACTTATCCCAAACGGCTCGTATACTTTATTTTAATGGTATTGATGCTTCAAAGAGCAGTCAGTATATATTTAGTTTAACTCTTATTGTTTTCGCACAAAAGAGCTGTTTTACGAACAACTTTATTCTCTTTGACATAATTTTAAAAATCAGTGTGATTCATTTTTGAATGAACACTGAAACGCGAAACAAGTTCTTTTGATTTATTTAACTTTTTGCCGTATAGCTTCAGGTGGGTCGGCCGACATCTCTAGTGTTATTTGGTAAAATAAAGAAAAATCAAGTTCGGTGAATGTTTAATTTTCTGCGTTTTCGTTATTCTCTTTATTTAATTTAAGTTTCTTCATTCAAATTTAATACGTTACTGTTTGGAGTAGCTTACAATATTATACCATTTCTCACTGATTACAAACGATCCGTGATAAATTAGAGTCTTATGAATAATGTAATTTTCTAATCAAAGTAATGGTATTTGACACATTACAATAAAAGAAAAAATCATTCAGTGACTTTTTACATAAAAAGGAAAATTTTAATTAATTTAAAATAATGCTGAAGTGAAGAAATTATTGAAATATTGGGATGACTCTAAAATTGTAAATTCAACTACACTACTGGCCATTAAAATTGCTACACCAAGAAGGCGACATGCTACAGACGTGAAATTTATACGAAAGGAAGAAGGTGCTGTTATAAGCAAATGATTAGCTTTTCAGCGCATTCAGACAAAGCAGGCGCCAGTAGCTACACCTACATTGTGTTTAAATGAGGAAATTGTTCAGCCGGTTCCTCATACACAAATTGCATTTGAACGTTGTTGCCTGGTGAAAAGTTGTTGTGATGCCTCGTGTAAGAAGGAGAAATGCGTACCAGCACGTTTCTGACTTTGATAAAGGTAGAATTGTAGCGTACCGGGATTGCGGTTTATCTTATCGCAGTATTGCTGCTCGCGTCGGTCGAGATCCAATGACTGTTAGCAGAATATGGAATCGATGGGTTCAGGACGGTAATATGGAACGCCATGCGGGATCTCAACGGCCACCTATCACTAGCAGCCGAGAAGACAGGCATATTATCCGCATGGCTGTAATGGATCGTGCAACCACGTCACGAGCAGTGAGTCAAGAAACGGGGTCGTTTGGAAGACAACAAGTGTCTGCTCGAACAGTTCGACGACGTTTGCAGCAGCATGGACTCTCAGCTCGGAGACCATGGCTGCGGCTTCCCTTGACGCTGCGTCATAGACAAAAGCGCCTTCAATGGTGTGATCAACGACCAACCTGGGTGCACGAATGGCGTGACGTCATCTTTTCAGATGAATCCAGGTTCTGTGTACAGCATCATGATGGTCGCATCCGTGTTTGGCGGCATCGTGGTGAACGCACACTGGCAGCGTGAATTCGTCATCGTCATACTGACCCATCACCTGGCGTGATGGTATGGGGTGCCATTGGATACACGTCTCGGTCACCTCTTGTTCGCATTGACGGTGCTTTGAACAGTGAACCTTACATTTCTGGTGTGTTACGACCCGTGGCTCTACCCTTTATTCGAGCCCTGCGAAACCCTACGTTTCAGCAGGATAATGCCCAACCGCATGTTGCCGGTATTGTACGGACCTTCCAGAAGATGTTCGGCTGTTGCCCTGGCCAGCACGTTCTCCAGATCTTTCACCAATAGAAAACGTCTGGTCAATGGTTGCCGAGCGACTGGCTCGTCACCAAACGCCAGTCACTACGGTTGATGAACTGTGGCATCGTGATGAAGCTGCATGGGCATCTGTACCTGTACATGCAATCCAATCTCTGTTTGACTCAATGCCCAGGCGTATAACTGCTGTTATTACTGCCAGAGGTGGTTGTTCTGGGTACTGATTTCTCAGGATCTATCCAGCCAAATTGTTTGAAAATATAATCACTTGTTTTTTTCTAGTATAATAAATTTGTCCAATAAATAACATTTTGTTATCTGCATTTCTTCCTGGTGTAGCAATTTTAATGGCCAGTAGTGTAGTTTAATTTCAAGTATATAAGTATTATACTTATTGTATCTTTCTTTACATATATATGTGTCATTTTGCCATTAAAACTACGTCTTTTGGTATTTTCCTTTATCGGCAAGCAATGTCATAAAATTTCTTATGAATAGATAGCTACATGTGCAGAATTGAAAAAATTATGAAAAAAGTATAATTTTGGTATTAATTATTATTTGTTACTGTGCCATATTATTATTCTTATTAAAAGAAAAGTGCCGTTTTTATATCTATTTCATGATAAAATTGGATTTTTTTATCTCATAAATTTACTATGCTACTTATCATTAGAAAGATTATTACTGATAGCTGAATATTAGACTGCATGGTATAATAATGCATGCCAGTGCAAAGAGTGGAGTCAATTATCAAAGAACTGTATGGTAAATAACAAGAAGATTTAATAAATTGAAAAATTTAATATTTTTTAATGAACTATAGATCTTGTTATTCGTTTGAAAATGAATATGGTTGACTCTGGTTTGGATAGAAGTACAAAATAGCCTCTCAAAACTTTCAAAATATCATAATAATCTACAAATAAAACTATTGAGGGAGTTGCAAATTCGTATAAAAATATACTCATAGATAGAATGCGAATAAGTATTATGCTTGTTAAGAGTTGGTAAGCTCTATGTTTTATAAACATTTCTCTTCGACTATTTCTTTTATATTAAAACTTAGGATATTGCTCATGACATCCTTGATCTAACAGCTTAAGAAACATGTTATATGCTGTTATATCTATATTGCTGTTATGTTTTCTATAACCAAAAATGAATATTATTTTACATGAGAAATTCAACTAATTTCTAATTTTTAAATAAGATTAGCATGTGTATAGCTGGAGAAAATTTATTTTTTTTAGCACAGAAACATGATGGATGTTATTTACTTAAATTTTTGTAATTTTTGTAGTAAATCGGGATTTTAATTTTTATAACTAAGGTATTTTGTGCAATACAATCTGAAAATTATATTATAAGATTGATCTCCATAAATTTACAAAATATTCATTAGCATTAAAATTCTAGATTTTAATTTGGATTGTTAATTTTTCTTTCCAATATTAAAATGAATTAAGCTGACGCTTCTGATTTGGATTTAAAAATATCCTCATACTGTGTTTCCATATAAAAATAAATTAATATCTAAATGAGATTAATTATGACCTTTTGCCAATAAGATTATTATTTTAGTTTCCCTTACCTCTGTAAATTATTTTAATATATTCATATGGTTTATAAAACTCGTAATTTATTTATTTATATAATTTAATTGTAAAATTAAAAAAAGCTTGCTGCATAGTTTATTAATATAACTTGAAATTTCTATTTTTAATTTTAACAATATGATGAATAAAAAATTATTTAGAGAATCTATATGAGTGCATTATGTAGTAGTGATGAAAAATCAAGATTGATTGCCATAAACAAAGTTTTTTCTGTTGAAAATATTAAAGGGGATAAAATAAATATTTTTTTGATGTAATACAATTATATAACTTTATTTCACAAAAATGTTAAAACCATTTATAATAACATGCTATGCAATATTGGATAAAGATTAAGTTTTATACAATTTTTTAATTTTCAATAACTATAATTTGTATTGTTAAAAGTTATGAATAAAATTCCATTAAAATCCGTAGCAAACAATTAAAAAATAGCTTACTATAAATATCAAACTATAAGAAGTTAATAATAAGCTATTTAAAGATTATTATATAGACATAGTTTATTAAATGACTATTTTTACAGTACTTTCTAAACACAACAATCAATAAAAATATACATATAAAAATTTATCCTGAAAATAATATACCAAATAATCAAATTTTTTAGTTTGAAATGAAACATAAGCAACTTTTTTTTTTCTTATTTAAATGGAATTTTACTGTATAGTAAATATTCCGTTTTTTTTTTAATCCCGATTTCATCTAAGATTAATGTAATAATTTTCCATTATTGATGTTTATGTGGTTAGTAAGTTTTTCTTAAAACAAACTATTTTAAAACACGACTTGTGGAGAATTAATTAGTCAGATCAAGCTAATACAGCAAACATGCACTGACTATTCAATATAAAGGTGAATTAATCTTACAAAAATGTTTCGGAATCAAAAATTAGAACTACTTTTTATTCATGGAAAATATGAAATGAAAAGAGAAAGTATTTCGACGATTGCTATATAAATTTGGTTGACTTACCTTAACCTAAATTAAAATTCATTTCTATTTGTAAAATAATAGCCGTAGTACTTTTAACAATATTTTGTGAAATAAGATAAATATTTTCACAAAATATTGATAGTAACTAATCATTATATTAAACAAAACACTTGTTAAACGTAATAATAATTATATATTTTATTTATTTATATTTGCCGCCCAACCTGTCTAGTGGTTAGCGTAACTAACTACGGATGGGGAGGACCTGGGTTCGAATCCCGACTCGGGCATGGATGTACTCTCTCTTTCTCTCTCTGTGATTCTTGTCCTTTCCTCAGATGATGGATGAATGTAGCCCGCCCTATAAGCGGGTTTGTGGTGGTGTGGCGTGGGCGATGCTACTCGCACCTCCGTGACTTTGAACTTGGTTCACAAGTGTAGCAGTTTCGAGTCATAACGACAAAATGAGTAACAGTTTCCGGCCTTGTTGCGGCTAATGTACCAACTTGCTCAAGGGTGCCCGCCATTAGAAATAAAAAAAAAATTATTTATATTTTTGTTGGTTGACAGAGAATTTACTAAGTGCATAATATCAATATTTGTGTCGGACTTAAAATTGATTGAAGGCAGATTTGAATCAATATATATTTTTTCAATTATATTTTTTAGGAATTACGTTGATTTATACAGAATACTAGTACTCTTAAATTTATTTTGTCTGAACTTGGGGAAAATATCATTATTTTTTAGTCTATCATTCACTATATAATTCATATTTCAAATGCATTTTTATGAGAAGTGTTGAAAGTATTAGCAATCTATCTATATATAAATGTCGCATTATGTAGAGATTTATTTCTTTTATAATTTAAAGTTAATTCTATTAATTTTGAAATTTTTTTTCACACCCTTTAATGAGCAATGATATTATGTTATAAATTATTATTTTGATACTTAATTTCAGTTTGAAACTGATACAATAAAAATATACTGTGTGTGTGTATTATTTTCAATTATTTAACTTTCTCTCTCATTTTACCTACTTATTTTTTAATCTTTATCTAAATAAATAAATATATAGTGATAAAACAACAATTATTTTTGCAATTTCACATTCCAGCCTCTTCTTTTACATTCCTCCTCTCTATTTTTAAGGTATATTCATGCAACAGGACATAGATTCTGATTTCTGAGCAAACAAGGGGATTGGGAGTTCCAGAAATTGGCGTTTATCATGATGTTAAGTTACATTGCATAATAGGTCGTTATAAATTTTCCCTTACGAGTCGACTTTACTTTGATATTAATTTTGAAATAAATTTTATATTCCCAGAGTGCCCTTTAAATGTAATTTTTAGCTCTAAATTAAGTTTGCTCATTATTTTACCTAGGATTTAACATGTTGATTCATAAATTTGTTTTTTTTAAAAATGATATTGAAGTAATTATTTACACCTTGCATTATATTTTAAATTATTGACTACTAAATAATCAAAATGAAAAATTTGAAATATTTATTATTTGTGTTTATACACTGGTTGACTTACGAGGGGCACTTAATGGGCCCACTGGCGAGTATAGTTAGCGCAGTTGAGGAACCTCTATTACAGTCGAGGGCAAGGGCAATTCCCGGCTTCCCACCCATATACCAGTGGTGAGTTGGAGGGACCCTCCCGTCCGCCATAATTTGTTCCTTTTTCCGCCGTACAACTCCTGAAGGGTAGATGGATTTGGAATCGGTTGATTGCATCTCTCCCTTGCAAGTTTGTCTGCAAGCTCGTTCCCAAGGATATCTACGTGTGAAAGGATCCACTGTAAATGAATCCCGTGATGCGGCGAAATCTGTTTTAACTTTTTCAAGATTGAGATACTAGTCAAGTCACCGATCAGAAACCAATTGTGAAGATGTTGAAGTGAGCTACGGCTATCTGTTAAAATCCAAAGTTCTCCATAATCCTTCATTGATAGGACAGCCTCAAGCCCCTCATTAATTGCAGTTAGCTCACTTCTAAAAACTGAACAAAAGTCCGGTTTGCGTCGGCTGATTGATATTTCGTCATAAGGTGTCACTATATATGTACCACTACCAGCCATTTTGCTACTATCAGTAAAAATCTTAATAGCATTTTCGGGAATATTAGCTATGGCTTCCAAAGCCAGCTGTTTGAGATGAACTGCCAAAAGTTCATTTTTAGACACTGGGGAAGAGAAGTTGTAATGAAAACGCACCCCAAAGAGTCCGTCTGAGGGATCCAGGCAATACTGCAATGAATGAGGCTCAACATTAGGGTTAGGTAAATTCAGGGTTGCAACCTGACTAAAATGACTGTTTTTCTTCAGTCTTTGTTGGGCTATCCAACTACTAGGTAAGCTTAAGTTTTATTGCCATTACCATAACTAGATAGTTTGTTGAGGTATTTTACAAGAGCAGCATTTCTTCTAGTCTCAAGTGGCATCAGCTCTGCCTCAAAAAAGACAATCTCCGAAGGGCAGCTACATTTCAGTCCAGTAATCGTCCGAGGCCCTCTGCCTAAACCTCGATCGCGTCCCTGATTATTCTACGCTACGGGCGATGCAGCCTCAGAATCAAGTGTCGACGAATTCATGAGGAGGTAATATGCAGCTTCTGTTAGTCAATAGACCGGAGCACCAAAATGTAGAAGACTGTCTTGGCTCCATTCTCCCACTCAGTTTAGCTGAGCATAATGAAATGGCCTTCACGCCTAGGGTAGCTCTACCAGAAGAATATTCTCCCGACGTACTTCACCCATTCCACCCAGGGACACCCTCTCGCCATGTTGAGGCAACCAGTAGGACTTGAGAGGGGCTATTTTCCTACATATATTTATTAAAGATTTGTTAATAACATTAAAACCGTATAACGTATTATTTATCCTCAAATTTGATATTTTGAGTATATAGTTTCTCATTATAATTAAAATTTTAAATAAGCGAATTTAAAATTGTATATTCAAACAAATTTATATTCTCCAATTTGTTTCAGGAATTTTTAAAATATATTCTAGAACTATATACTTTTATGTCTGAGACAATTTCTCCTATTTTATATCTTGAAGAATTTATGCAGTTATACAAATAAGATTTTCTAATTATTTATTCTAATTCTTGAAGTTAAATATTAAAATAAAATTCGTATATTATCTGTTAAGACATTTTCATTTATTTAAAAAGAAACGCAACTTTTATTCTGCAAATTTAAATTCAATCTTAATCCAGATACTTAAGAATCCCCATGTGTACTATTTTATTGAAATGAAATCGTAAAATTTTAATTCTTAAATACACATTTCTAAAGTTTATATTTAAGATTGATTGGATCTTATTTTTGTCTTACTTCGACAGTGAAATCAAAGATTTTAAAATTGCCATTGATCTTACTAATTCATTTAACCTGTGACTTTCTCCAGAAATTGAGAAGTTGTTGAACTGCAGCCGAAAGAATATTTTGAATATCCCTACTGGGAAAATACCTACGCTGCAATCAGAAAAATCAATCATTGGCGACGAAATGAGATCTATTTTGCTCGTAGATACGAAGAAATGAAAAACAAATTCCTTGACAACGCTCCGGATCGATTTGTTTTAGAGCGTGGTAGAAAGGGAAAGCTCTTTTCAACGAGGAAAACTTCTTTTTAAATAAAAACATACCACAATATTGTCGCTTTTGATATTCATATCACTCATAGATTCATGTTATAAATTTTTCATTAAGATAAATTAATTTAAGATTATAAAGGAAGAAAGTCTCCACATTAATGAAACATTCATCTATATACAAAAGTGTCCTCTGCATATCTTGAAAAGCTACGTAAATCTTGAACAACGTACTTCTACAGCGTACAATCGACTTCATGCGGATGACATTACCCATAAGTAACCCGATGTCGTCTTTGTCATCGATGAGGACAGGGACCAGGAAACATCCTTCAGGGTAATTCTTGAGCGTGGCATCTCGCCTTCAATATGCCACTGCTTACTAAAAGCGATTTTTAATTTATGTGCACATAATTTTTGACCTTCTAAAAGCAGTGGCAGTTGAACTATGGATAGTAAGACATTTTCTAAATCAAACTAGAAAATGAAATGTTTGAGTTAAAGTTAACATGCTTAGCTGAAGTGCTACTAAGTAAACATAGTAAAGTGAAAATTAAGAAGGATTTTAAACAGCATTTAAAGTTTATCGCTTTGAGAATAACTTTAGCGTTTGACTAAAATGTTGACACGGTTGAAACTAATATATCACGAAGTGCATACTTTGATCATATCATTAAAACACATTTAATAATAAAAATTTACTTAATCAAAAATTCATAACCTAATATTATTTAATTAAAAATATTTTAATTTAAATATTAGGGAAAAAATCAAGTGGCTGTGTTTTGCAAGTTGTAAAGACAGTTTGGCTTATGATTTAATGCATCTAAAAAGGAAATCAAATAGTGTATGGTTATCTCACAAACAATGATTAAGTAAATTAAATACTTTAAACAATGAAAATATTCCTGAAGTGAAACAAATTCAGAAAAGAGGATAAGTTTTCTTCCTATATTTTATTATAATGAACATCAAAAACTTTTTTATAAAATATATTTGAATAAAATCTGTATGTATGTATGTACGCAAAAAATAAAGCAATGAATTTCTTCTTCATTTGTACTAATTAATGTTACACAGATGTGCATAGAAAATAGAAAAACACGGATAATAACGAATAAGTAAAAATTTATTTTATTTTTGCTTTATGAAAAATATTTATTTCAAAGAAATATTGTGTATCTGATAATTTATGTTTTTATAATGCTGTTTTCTATTTCTTGTGCTACAATAAAGTTGTTAATGGCAAAGAAAATCGCAAAATATTTTATATAATTAGTGTACAATGAAAACACATAAGTCAGTAACCATATAATTTAACATTTTTTTAAGAAATTTAAACGAAATAAGTAACTATAGCAAATAAAAGCACATTCTAAAAAAATTTTTTTAAATATAGAATAACTTTTCACTTAGAACAAAATGTCTGTATGACAAAATAATAATAAAAAAGTATTACTTATATATTAAAAAAAAGTATTCTTATATATTAAATGATTGAAATATTTAAAAAAAATATGAATATTTATTAAATTACTTCTTTTCACGACATAGATAACTGAAAAACAATTATGGATGTCAATATTTTACAAATTTAGTATAATCATTAATTGAATAACGCTAAAAAAGTGTTACAAAAATCAAATTAGAAATAGTATTTAAAAGGAAAAATGGTGTGAAAGCTGTGACACTGAATGCTAAAACTATATTTACTGTTGTATGTTATAAATGTTTTGAGTTTACAAATAATGTTTTTATATGTGGAAGAAAACATATTTCATTTCGTCATAAATTTTTTCCTTAGAATGCAAAAAAGTTGGTTTGCATTCTAAGGAAATAGTAACCGTATAAAACAAAAAAGTTGGTTTTCAAAATATGCAAAAATATAATAAGGAAATTATTCCTTTAGAAAAATTTTTGGAAATAATTTTTGCATAAATAATTACATAACAAAATCTAATTGAACGCAATCTTATTTTTTTCATCCTGCGGCTTGAGTGGCTACCAGGCGCGTCGGCAGGTGGTGGATAGCCGAACATCCTGTAGCGATGACAGGATAACCCCTGAATAACAAATAGGAGGTCGCGAGCCAACTCCCGTAACCCAGGTGATATGCGACCCGTGCCTTGGGTGAATGGCACTGCTGTTATAGTGTCTTAACGGAGCCTCTAGTGCGACTGGCGAACCTCTAGAGTGTTTTGCCTTACCCAGCATCTCAGACAATACTGGGTGGACCTTTTCTGTTCCTGAGCTTTTCTTTTGAGTTAATTTATGGCTGACAAAGACAAAAACTTAACTCATATTACTGCTCCTGCGGATAAAAAACCCGAAGTAAGCAATTCTGTTAAAGAAATGGATACTAAGGGAAAACCGACTGAAGGGGAAGAAATGGACCCTTCTTCAAAAGAGGTAGAAATGACCTCTACACCATCAACATCCCAAGAGGGGCAGGAAGCCATTAGTAGCATGACTGCCTCCATGGAAGGGATTAAACTCAAAAAGAGACTTTCTAGAGCACAAAGAAAGAAACTCATGAAAGAGAAAAAAATCGCTGAGGGCACTTGGGTAGAAAAACCCAAGCAAAAACAACAAGGCGAGAAAAGATCATGTCCAAGGAAGGTACAAGACACTGCCTCTAAGACTGCCAAAAAAGGACCTGAAGGTACTACCTATAAGGAGACTTTGATGGCAGTCAAAATGGCGGTGATTCTTGAGGGACATCCTTCAAAGCGGTTATCAGATGAACAGGCTTCAGACCTGGAGTTGTTGATAACCAACAAAATCACAGGAAATGATAAGGGCTTCGTCCCCACCTTTCTATCTTGCAGACTAGATAATGGGGCACTTATTATCAATTGTTCAGATCTGGAGAGCTCTAAGTGGCTGGAACAGACTTTCAATGAAATAAACCCCTGACAGGAGCAAACTCTTTTGGTGGGTGAGGCAAGAAAACTTGCCAGAACCACTAAAATCATTGCTAAACTGCAAAAAGTCTGCAGCAAACTGGAGCCCAAAGAGCTCTTGAGGAAGATCGAGGCGCAAAATGGTAAGCTTACCTCTACCGACTGGAGTATACTCCATCGGAAGAATGAACCATCAGGACAGACCATCGTCCTTAGTGTGCCTGAAATGGATGCGGCTACACATGGGAGAAGGGGATATAAATTTTATATTGGACTTCACAAAGTTCAAGCCAAAGTCCTTGACAAACCTTCAAAAACTGATGGGGGTGAACGTTCTTCAAGCCAACATCCACCACAGTAGAAGTGGCACCACAAACCTCGCTAAGAATTTTCTTGGTGAGGATTTTCACCTGGCCCTGATTCAAGAACCCTGGTTTGTCAGGGGTAGAGTCAGTGGCCTTAAAGAAACAAAAGGTAAGCTCATTTATGATCTTATCAGTGAAGCTAGAGCCTGCATCCTTATAGATAAAGATATTGAGGTTTTTCCTCTAACCGAGTTTATTCATAGGGACCTAACAGCAGTTAAAGTCAGACTCAACATAGAGGGAAAAGATAGAGAAATTGTTTTTGGCTCTGTCTACTTACCCTATGAAGAGAAGGCTCCACCTGATCCAACACTGCACAAACTCTTGCAGTTTTGTGCAGAACACAAATGGCAGGCAGTCCTTGGGCTAGACTGCAACTCTCATCATATCGTCTGGGGCAGCACAGACACGAACAAAATAGGTGAGTGTCTTTTGGAATTTATTCTTAACTATGGTTTGGACATTTTAAACAAATGCAACGATCCGACTTTTATAACTTCTAATCGATCTGAAGTAATCGACATTACTTTAGCAACACCGGCTATTAGTAAAAATATCACGAAATGGAAAGTAGACCATCAAAACATCCACTTCGAAATAAACTCCAGTATGAATATTGATCGCCGCTTCAGGAACCCCATGAGGACCGATTGGAAGAATTTCCAAAAGGATATCATGGGGCTAACTGAACTGGGGGTAATTATATTAGAGACAATTATAATCTAGAAGCCACAGCAGAAACTCTGCAGAGTGAAATTCTAGGCTCATACAATAAAAATTGCCCAATACGTACCAAAAGAGCAAAGCCACAGTGTCCTTGGTGGAATAACTCTTTGGAAACTGAAAGGGCAAATGTTAGAAAACAAAGCAAAACTCTTTAACCAAGCAAAGAAACATGGAGAATGGGACAACTACAAGAGAGCACTCACTAACAATAACAAAAATGTTAGGAAAAGCAAACAAGAATCCTTGAGAAAGTTCTGTGAAGAGGTGAATTCAATCTCTGAAGGAGCTAGACTCCAAAGAATCCTTAGAAGGGATGAACCTATAATGGTTGGAAACTTAAAGGATGAGGATGGCAAATTTGCTAGTACCGGAAAAGAAGTAATGGAAGTTATGGCCAAAACTTACTTTCCGGGAGCCATTGATATTGATAGCAACGCAGGGCAGCATTTCATTGGTTCTGTAAAAAGAATTCAGAGAAATCAATGGACCTATGCTAAGAGCATTATCAATCATGATAAAGTTAGGTGGGCTATTTCCAATTTCAAACCTCTGAAGAGTCCTGGACCTGACGGAATCATGCCTGTAATGATCCAAAAGGCAGGGGATCTTATTATCCCTGTGCTAACTAGAATATACAGTGCTAGCTTAGCACTGGAATGTATTCCAAAGCTATGGCAAAAGACTAGGATTGTTTTCATTCCTAAACCTGGAAAAAAGTAGGACCAGGCTAAGTCTTTTAGGCCAATAAGCTTATCTTCATTCTTTCTCAAAATTATGGAGAAAATCATTGAAAGGCACATCAGAGACTACCTGGGTAGTAATAGTCCCTTGCATAATCTACAGTTTGCCTACCAACTTGGCAAATCTACAGAGACAGCGTTACACAAGCTTGTATCTAAGATTGAAATCACCCTGGAGAGAAAGGAAATTGCCTTAGCCACTTTCCTAGATATCCAAGGTGCATTTGATAACACCTCTCATCTATCCATCCTTAATGCCTTAAGAGATACAGAGACTGACCATGCAATTTGTTCATGGACTAGGACCCAGCTTTCGGATAGAGCTATACAAATGAAAATCTTCAATGAGGCATTTGAAAAGAAGACAACCAGAGGCTGTCTACAAGGAGGTGTATTATCACAATTACTTTTGAATCTGGTTGTAAATAGCCTATTAAAATATCTTAATTCTATAGGTTACTATACCCAGGGGGTATGCCAATGATATTGTCACACTCATCCTTGGTAAAAACTTTCACATAACTTGTCAACTAATGCAAAATGCTCTAAGTTATGAAGGCAAATGGTGTAAGGAAAGGAATCTGGACATAAATCCACAGAAGACGAACCTTATGCCATTCACAAGAAAAATAAAAAGGGAGGGATTCTTTATCCCAAATCTTTTTGAGGTTGAAATCAACGTTGCTTCTGAGGTGAAATTTCTGGGCTTGATTCTAGACCAAAAACTCACCTCGAATAAACATGTTGACTACAAAATCAATTAGGCAAAAAAATGCATTATGACATGCAGACGCATGCTTGGTAAAAACTGGGGTCTACAACCAAAAATGATGTTTTGGATGTACATAGCAATTGTCAGGCCTACTTTTACATATGCATCTGTGATATGGTGGTGTAAGGTGGAACAGAAAACTGTGAAGGACAAGCTAGGAAGTCTTCAAAGAATGACCTGTTTGTGTATCACAGGTGCAATGTCCACAGCACCTATCAGAGCACTAGAGGCAGTTCTGGACCTGACTCCACTAGATATCTTCATATGCAGCGCTGCCAGAATAACTACATATGGAATGAAATTGCAAAATCAGTGGTGTGATAAGCCCTCTTCTGGAGGTCATACTACTATTACCAAAAAAATCAACCACCTAACTTTCCAAATGCCTTCAGACAGCATGGAAAGAACATACGTGTTTGAAAGATCATTCGAGGTAGTTTTTCCTACCAGAGAAGAATGGAAAAACAGCACGATTGAAATAAAAATCAATGATCTTATCTGTTTTACTGATGGATCAAAAAAAGGCAACTTCTCAGGACTGGGGGTCTATAGCGTGGCACCAAGATTCACTCTTTATAAAGGGCTTGGAAAACATGCCACTGTCTATGAGGCGGAGGTTCTTGCTTTTGCCAACTGTCAGCAGATAAATTTAAAGAAGGGCTACCAAGGTAAGCATATTCTTATTTTCAGCGACAGTCAAGCTGCATTGATGGCTCTCTACTCATTCCAAGATAAATCAAAAATTGTAATGGAATGCAAAAATCTCCTTAAGGAACTGGCAAATGGGAATAAAATTATTCTTATTTGGGTGCCAGGGCATATAGGAATAGAAGGTAATGAAAGAGCTGATGAACTTGCAAAACAGGGATCCTCTTTCAATCCAATAGGAATGGAACCCTTTTGTGGGATCAACATGAAGACTACAAGGAAGGCCATTCAAAAATGGGAAAAACAGGAGATGAACAAAGTTTGGCGTGACTCTCCTGGACAGAAACATGCAAAAAGTATGATTTTCAACTCATCTGAGAAATTTGCATCTGAAATTTTTAGACTCCCAAGATTGAAGACTCAAGCAATTGTAGGCTTCATTACTGGACACTATCATTTCAGGAAACACCTTCATACAATGGGACTTTTTAAACAGGAACCAATTTGTAGGAAATGCCACGCAGGGGTAGAATCAGCTCATCATATCCTATATGAGTGTGATGCTCTTGCCCTTACAATATTCACTACTCTAGGTAATCCATATCCTAAAGAGTTACACCTAAACTCCATTGAGGGCGTATCAGACTTTATGAACAAAGTAGGTGACCCAAGACAATGGAACTAGGAAAAAATTGGGCTCGGAGCATGGTACAAAATGCAGCAATGCAGAGGTGCCACATATCTGACAAGTTTAAGAAGAAGAAGAATTTTATTCATACAAACAAATTATCATTATTCTTTTATAGCCACATGCTATTTTACTGATCAACCAGAATCTCCAAAATGTTTCTTGCTCATTAGATACATTTTTACATTAATTCAATTCCAATGTTTACAATGTTAAACAAGGCTTCATCAAATAAATTACTAAAATTTAGCTATTTATACCTCATAGCTATAAAAAATAGATCAATTTTGCATAAATATTTTTTCAAAATTTTTATCTTCTGATTTTTAATTTTAATAATTTTTTTACCAGCTTCAAAATTTCTACTCAATTTAAATTCCCAATTCCATATAAAACTGTCAGTTTCCACTCAGAAGTATTTCAATATCGCCAAGAAGAGACTATTAACCACTGTAAGAAATATTGATTTATATAATTAAATATTTATAAGAATATTTAATACGAATGAAGTTCAAAAATATACATTTAAATATGAATATCGAGTTATTTTTAGTATTTAATATTTTTGGACTAAAAGTATTTAAAATTAGTATTTAAAATTTAACTGGACTTCCGCGTGCCAGGCTTATCATCCTCATCCCAATGATTGTACTACTGTGATGATACTAATTGTGACGTCCATCCTCCTTATAATTTTGAAAGCGCGTTATCCTCTTGAGTTAGCAAGGTTCCAAAAGCATATCTTTTGATATTAAAGAAGTTATAAAATTTCTTATCATTTCTGGATATGATTTAAAAATATTAAAATACTGGTTTTGAATTCTCTGAAACCAATAAACCTGCTTTTTATATACTATTAGTTATTTATGGTATTAACAATAGACATTTGAAAAAAATATAAAAAGGCATTTTTTTGTGAGTAATGTAGAAAATTGGAAGAGTTAGCAACTTTCATTATGTGCTCTATATCGATAAGTTTCAGCAATCATTATCAAAACACCGAAAGGATAGTGTTGATCAAAAAAGAAAAAAAAATACCAAGCTCAAGACATCTCCTTGACTTTTCTGGTAACAAACCAATTAATCATCAAACTTTTTGTATGCGACAGAGCTACTAAGTGTAAAGCAATTATCATTACTCTTACTTTAATTCCAAAAATTATTGAGCTCACTTAGAGATTAGCCAAAAGCAAATTTACGTTAACCAGGTAACAGATGGACATAACTTTCGTAATATAATGACTTGTGGGAAGGATAAAACCATGAGAAAGTCCTAGTGAGCAAATTGAATCAAATTTCTCTATCAAATAGTAATGAAACTCCGAATAAAAAATAATACGGTTAGTTTTCGTTGATGAATTTCATTTGAAATTTATCAACCTCAAAAAATATATGTGTAAAATTATTTATAGAATTTAAAATAAAAATGAGCTTAATCTTTGTAAAATAATAAGATGCTATTTGATATTTATCCTATAATGCATACATTAGAAAATAGCACAGAAAAGCTTTTCAATAAAGAAAATATCTTCTTTTGAGAGTAGATGGGAAATTTTTAATTCGATAGGATTATAGTTCTTAAATTGCTCAGTTCTTTGAAACTTTGCGATTGAATTTTCAATGAAAGAATTGGAATACCTATTTTTTTATTAATGAAATTTCTAAAGGTAAGTATTTGTTGAACTTCCAAAATAAACTGCTTTCTTCATGCAACTTTTAAACTTTCAGATAAATTTTATTTAACCGACTGAAAATAGATTTCTTGCAGATCCTCGGTTTAAGAAAAATTTCATTAATTTATTGGTGCCTTACTACAGAAGTTTTTCATCACACAGAAAAGAACTGAGAATGAAATATACTTAAATAATATGTATAAGAAAATTTCAGTGCCAAGACACAAAAAGTAGTCACTTTAATCAGCCTAAGAAAACTGGCATTTTAATGCTATTTGGTTAACAAGAAAATAATTTTCTTACAAGTTTGTAAATAGATATTTTAACACATTTTAATAAATTAGCAAATTTTTTCAAAGTGATAACTCTGTTCTTCATATCATACATATCGGATTATACGATTTTGTTAAACTTTTATTTTTTTATGTATGAAATCTGAATTCTTAGTATAATTATTTTGTTTATTTGATTTAGAATGTCTTTTAAAATATTCTGTATGGAGTAGGTGGTAAATTAGTACATCTGTTTATAAAATACCGTAGATTATAGGAAACAGAACTATTCATGAATAAAATTACTACACGAATCTCTTTGAATGGCTTATCAAGAAATAATTTACATACATAGTTTTGAAATTTAAAATCAAATTGATAATTGTTCAAAAAATCAAATTATTTTTGAGTTTAAAGTGCTGTTATAAAATCAAAATAATTGAATATTTTTTTTCAATTTTGAAAATGAATTTTATTAGATTTTTATTATATTTTATTGGCTTTCTATTAACATCTTATTTTAGAAAGTTTGGTTTGAACAAAAAAGGTTCAAAATATACTAGACGCAGCATTTTATGCTTGAATAATTTTATATAAAAAAGTACATTGACAATATTTTTAACAAATTATTTTAATATGTAATGAAATTTTTAGTTAGGAAGAAGCTGTTTCAGTGGGATATATATATAAAAAAATCATCCTTATTATACATTGCTTTATAAAAATTTCAAACATTAGAAATATCTCAGATTATTATAAATCTGTTTAAATAAAAAAATATCATTTGTGTTGAAAACACACCATTAAAGTGATTCATAATGAAAATAAGCTCTTGTTTTCATGCTCTAATAAAAACATTTAAAATTCAAAAATTAAGTTTTATTAAATTAAATTGTTTTACTGATTAAGAAAAATTCTAATGAGTAATTAAATGTAAAGATATGAGATATATGATTGTAAAAATCTCTTTTCTGTCAAATCCTTACATGATTCCAGATAAGACTTTGAATTAACTAAGGATTAAAAAAAATTATTCACTTGTTTAGTATTACTTACATTTAGTATTACCTAAAATTATATTTAGTTTGGAAAAAACTGCTGCGATTTATATTGTAAATTCAGACTATTTGATTTAGAGTATTCCTGATTTTGTTGAGAAACAGAACGTAAAGTGCTTATATGAATTTTTTAATAATGTTGTAATCATGTAAATTAGTTTTTAAAATCAAAAATTCATAAATATTTAGAAACGTAGGTATTATAATTATATTGAATCTTTATTATCAATGAAGTGTCGGCTTGCATTGAAGGAGTATGATCTTTTAATATGTAGTGAGATGTAAACTTCCCTTAAAGTAGCAGGCACGAGAAAATTAATGTTAGTCGAAATTATGAGGAAAAATTAAAAAATGTACAGGGAGAATTAGGAAAAAAAGGGAGGGCATCAAATAAGAAGAGTTAGAAAAAGATGAACGAAGGAAGTACAAAGAAAAAGAACGTATTTAGCACTAAAACTACCGAAAGGGGTCATTTGACCCATTTTCTCATTAATTTTGCCGAATAAAAAAAATCCCCGGTATGTTTAGTATTAGTTATTGGAAAGTTTAGATATTTCTTTGACTTTTAATGAGGATGAGCAAATTCGGAAGATACAGTTAATATAAGTTGTGCATGGATTTGATTAAATGAAAATATTCCTCATAATTTATATTAAAGAAATTTCAAACCCTTTGTTGGGTCTCCAAACTGTTTGTCTGGGCTTACCATGGTCTAGTAGTTGGATACCACGCTTCGGAGCATAAGGTCCTACATACGATGCCGGTCACTGTTGAATAATAGGAGATGAATGTTGCGCTTTTGCATACACATCTGTCGGGATAAGTGCTTGGGAGGATTCCTCATTTGCGAAGTGTGAATACTATCTGAAAAAAGTCTTTCCGGAAGGCAATTTATGCGATGGAAGTTAAAATGTCTTACAACAGTCCTTGATTTTTAGGCTGTCCATTACGCCATGTCAAAAGCCTGAGCAGAAATGGTTCACATTCCAAAAGCAAAGAGTGAATAATTGGTATATCTTTTAAGGGTTTTATTAAACACATCTCATTTATTAAAATGAAGACGTCCAGAAAAGACTGGGAGATATCATTACATGAAGAATCAAATTTTTATGCAATTCAAACTAAATTGTGAGAAACTAAACGATCTTTCTTAAAATGCAAGAAAACTCCAAAGAAATCTAGAAGTTATCAGTCCCAGAGATATATAGTTATTTTAACGAATGAATTATTGAATTATTAATCAAGAATATTGAATATTTTAAGGAATTAATGCTGTTAAATATTCAAAATCGTCGACTGCCAATAGAAATGGAAAAGTAACTTAAGTGGATAGTAAATTTTCTGTTTGTGTGTGTGATGCTGCCGAAGAAATGGAGCAATATGAAAACTTAAAAACTAGTTTTAAAGAACAAAAGAATTTACAATATACCTTCACTGAATTCACCGTGGCCTAGTGGTGGGACAGAGCTCTTCAGAGCATAAAGTGCTGTGTTCGATCCCAATCACTGTTGAACATGGGGAAATAGATGTTGCTCTTCTGCGTGTTTATCTGTCGAGGTAAGTACTTGAGACATTTCGTAGTTTCTTCTCTTGCAATACACAAGTATGACCCCATTATCAATGAATAATCCACATGGTAGGCAATTTACGAGATAAATGATAAAATGTGTACAGTTGCTTTTTCTAATCTTAAGCTAGAAAAAGTCGTGATGTCACTATGGGGTGTCAAAATATTTCAGCATCTTAAACTTTGTTGTAGAGTGTGGCAGGACCTCATTCTTCGAATTGAAAGTCATAATTTCAATCCCAGCTATTCTTGAATAACAGGAAATGGATGTTGAGCTTTTTTCCTTTTGTATGCATGTCTGTCTAGTTGTTGCTTGTGAGTTTTCTGTGAATACGGCCCATTATCAATGAAATTTCTTTTGGAAGGGCAATTGCTCTGTAGATGCTTATATATTTTGTCTATGTTATTTAATATTTTGATAAATATTTTAATCTATGATTTTACCAAAACAGAATATCATTTAATCATTTCAATTTATTAAATGAGCGTGAAATGTATTCGTGATATTTTTATTATTTATTTTGCTTTTGTATTGTTATATGCTCTCTAACCATGAAAAGAGTATAGGAAAGTTAAGCACAGAAATAATGAAAAACATGTATTGAAATAATAAGGAAACCGAAAAAGAAAGCGTCATAGAAATGAAGAAGTGCACTATAGTTCATGAAAATTCTTTCGGAGACATTAGAATATATTCCCCTGACTCAGGTGTGAATTCTTCAGAAACTAATACTGTTCAAAACCCCGAAGAAGTTTAATTAGAGCAAGAACAAGTACCTTTTATTGAGATTTGCAAAAGGGTTTTATTAAATATTATAATTATTAAGGTACGAATTAGTCTGTTTCATGAGCTTCGCAAGCAATTGTTGAAATAGCAACATCAGAACAAATTGTAAGCATATGAACTGAGTTGCACCTTATCGGAAACGATATTGTTAAATAACCTGAAATTAAAAAAAAATTAAATAAATCCTTGCTATTTATGCAGTGAAGACCCGAAGCTCTTTAGCTCATTAATTAAGAGATTTCTGAAGATCCAACCGAGCCACTCAGGCTTAATCAGACTAAGACATGGATTCTATCATGCTGAAAATGTGAAAATAGAGGCTAAAGCTAAAATGGCTTTGATGCACATTAACAAATGGCGAACGAGTTTTACGATTTTAGATGACTTACTCTCCTTTAAAATTATCGTTGTTTGACTTCTGTTGTTGTTTATTTGAAACTTAAAGCTCCCTAAACACATCTAAGATTTTCTGCTCTGACGGGTCTAATATATGATTTTTAGAAACTGAACACCAAATTATCCAACGATAAATGAAATGCTACACACAAACAAAATTTTCACAAATGAAAGGTATTGTTAACAAAATTTCTAAAAGGACAGATTATTGGTGAATAAGACCAAATAATCGAGGCAAAGGAAATAAAAGCTGGCATAAATTTTAACTGGAATGTTTGATGTAAGATGATACTTGACAAAGCAAAATTTGGAGTTGTGTTTGACTACAGAGAAAATGACACCAGTGAACCAAAAGGCATTTTTTTAGAACTGGTGCATCTATTGGCGAAGTACAATCCTGTTCATTAGAGCATTTAGTAAAAATAAAAATGGGTAAACATGTTCAATTATTTTTAACTCAAGAGAAATTTAATACAACTTTATTGAAATTTTTAGAAGTTTGAACTCATGTTTAAAAAAATCCACGTAATAATTCTAATATTTAACAATATCTTGGATGTTTTCTACAAAGATTAAACAAGGCAGTATATGTAATGATTGAAAATTCAGAAGTAGAAGTAGTAAAATATTTCGTAGATTTTATTGAACTGAAAAACAAAACAAATTAGATAGTACTAAGTAAACTTGATGCTGATGGGCTTCATATTATGAATTGTATAGGGCGGAGTTATAATAATGGTCGAGAGAAGGACAATTAAGCAGTAATAGATAAAATCCTGGGCCTTGAGCGGCTACTAGACACGTCTACAGATCATGGATTGCTTAACGTGCTACTCTCTCTCTTTTTATTTTTTATTTATTTTTTTTAGAAAGGACAGCAACTTGTTCCTAATGGGAATGACACTCTGCAGCTATAGTGTTCTAATGGAGTCTCTAATATGTAACGAATTGCTAGAGTATACTAACTTACCCAATAATTCATGAAATGCTGAGGGGATCTTTTTATTTTTTAATATTTAAAACATTGTACATGCAGATAAAACCTCTAAAGTCTTTACAAGGTAAACATGCTCTTCTAAATCAATTGCATGAATGAAAATGACTTTTTTGGTACCAGAAGTAGAAAATACCACAAAAGTGAGGAAATTGGGCGTTTTATTGCATATAAATATGAACCCCTTCCTTTCTTTGATTTACTATTTTAAGGTGCTCTTGATACTGAAGAATAACACCTAAGCTCTATAATGAGCTTTTCTGGCTTCATGAACAAAGTGGAGACCTTAACAAGTCCAGCTTGGTTATTTTGAACTGGAGAAGACTTTGAGCAGAACCAGCTTGTCAGTCAAATTCAATTTAGAAGAAATGATAAAATAAGTCTATCCTAATGTTGAGTTTGTGCTTTATACAAACTATTAATAAAACTTAGCTTTTTTGCATGCAGCTTTGATGGAGAAGAATTCAAAGATTTTCTTTAGTACACTTTTATGCTTTCTTTTCTATGTACACAAACCGATGAGAGTTTTTGATAGCTATTGAAGAAAATTGCTATTCAGTTCACTCGTTATACCGCAAGAAGCAATGCAGTAAATATAAAATCGTGAGAAAAGAAAACGCTAAAGAAGCTAAAATAAATTGACGGAAACATTAACCTACGAATGGACGCAAGAAATTTTGTCAATAATAATGTAACCATCTTTATTTCTATTTTTTAGGTTTCTGGAATACAATGCTGTTGGGAATTGGACGATACTCAACACGTAAAACGATATATATTACTGTATACCGAAAATAATCGTCTTACCAACAATATTGGAAAAACTCATGAAGATGATGAGGCTTTCTGAAAAGTGTGTAGAATTTTGCATTTTGATTATATCTCAAACGCGAATTAAAAAGAGACAATATTGATGATGGAAGTTAAAATGTTTACCTCACAAAGACGGTTTAAGACAAAAATTTAGTGTAATTATCAGGTAGAATAACTCCTGAGATTGTAAAAAGGTTCCAACAACTCACAACTTAAACCAAAAACATGCCTTCTTAAAACCTATAATAACACTAGACACCAATTCCTGCCAAAATCCTCCTGAAATTCACAGAAAAGAATTTAAGTTTTAGTACTCGTCTCTATAGATTTTCGTAACTGTGAAAGTCAGTAAGGAAGAAATTATTGTTTCGAGTTCAACAAATTTATTTAAGTTTATTTTTGAGTTCAAACTAGACAGAGAATTATCAAGGATAACTATAATACTGAAAATATATTCCCGACAACTACCATAAGTAATGTCAGCTGTGAGAGAAACTATATCAAAAAGAATTAGTTAAAAAAATTTATAATCTACTACATCCCTGTTGAGAATAACAAATATTGCTATTTTAATATTCGAACTAGACTAACAAGTTACTAGTAACGAATGTGACAAAATATTGAAAAATACTTAGAATAAAAGTTTAAATTAAGAAAGACGTTTTATTTTAAATTCACAAAATATTATTTTTATTCATATTTTGCTTAGTTGTGAAATCAAGAGTTAGAAAATTTAAAACTCTTCCAAGGTGGTATTGGGATTGGTGGTCAGTGTTCAGTATGAAGAACAGAATCAAGACTTCAATTCAAGGAAGCGTTTATTACATTTCTACTACATTGCAAGACGGTCGCATACCAAGTGGCTGGGGTCCGTCGTACTCTTCTCAACTGGTATATCACGTTCTCCCTCGAGCCTACTTCCCCCAAGAGAAAAAGGGGATTGGAATGCATTTCCTGTCCGAACTGTGCGTCCATACCTCCAAGCGTGGGAACTTATTTCACCCTTCCAAGATGGGCTGAGAAGGGGAAATGCAATTTCCGTTACTAATTAAGGACGTGAGAAAGGGATCACTACAGACTATGCCCCCAGCGACTTACTTCGCGTTACAAAGAAAGATATACAAACATACAAAACATGTAGCTATTTTCAATAATATGAATTATAACAAAATGTTGATATATATTGGTGATTTAATACATCATAAACCATGAATTTATTTACTTCGTAATATTTTACACATATTTTAATTTATTAATTAGCAGTATATTTAGTTATGATATATAAACAAGACATTATTTATCTACATTACATATTCAGTAGTTAAATATTTTGGAAAATGAACTTTCCTACCACATCTAGTACTGTGCAGTGATTGTGAAGGAGTTCGAATATCAGAACTATTAGCAGTTTTGCTTGACATGGTTAATTCGACATTATTCATTTCACGTGAGAACTGATATGCTGGTTTTAATCGGTAGATGGAAACGGTGTAATGTTTACAGTTAATGTCCAAAACAAAATTTTTATCTGTTCTATTGGTAACTAAATGTGGTCCAGTGTAAGAAGGTGCTAATGGTGGGTTAACATTATCCGATCTTAAAAATACATGAGTGCAGGTTTTTAGTGAAAAATTTACATATGTTTTGGATTTCCCGTGGATTGTGGTGGGTATTGGGTTTAATTCTCTCATCATGTTAATGAAATTTGATACATAAGTTGAGTTAACACACTGATAAGTTTAATTGCTTGGAACGAGATCACATGGTAATCTAAGTGTTGTACCATACACTAGTTGGGCATAGTTGCTTTTATGTCGCTTTTCAGAGCCGTGCGTAACCCTAATAATACGATTGGCAAAATTTCTGTCTAATTTGTTTGATTGTGAGCTTTTAAGGAGGATTTAAGGTGTCGATGCATACGTTCGATGATGCCATTAGCTTGAAGATGATAAGGTGAGGTTCGAATTCTATTACACCCTAATATATTTGTGAGTTCAGGAAATAGATGTGATTCGAAATTTCTGCCTTGGTCTGTAGTAATAGTGACAGGTGATCCGAATCTTGAAATCCACCCACGTACTATTGCACAAGCAGTTGTTTCTGCAATCATGACTTCTGTCGGAATGACTTCAGGCCATCTAGTAAATTTGTCAATAATGGTAAAACAATATTGTTTTCCCTCAGAAGGAGGTTAAGGTCCGATAAAATCAATTTGTATGTGTGCGAACCGAGCATCCGGTGTGGTAAAAGTGCCGATGGGAGATTTAGTGTGCTGAGTTACCATAGCTTTTTGGCATTTAACACAGCTGCGAACCAAATCTTTAATATGTTTGTCCATGCCAGGCCAAATGAAGCGTTTCGTGATTAAATCAATGGAAGTTGCAATACCTGGGTGAGGAAGAAAGTGTATATTTTCAAATATTTTTCTGTGCATACATTTTGGAATGAATGGACGAGGGGTAGCTTGTGAAAGATCGCAAAAAAGGTTAATATTTTCAAGAGGAAAGTAATGTTTTTCTAACTTTACGGAAGTATTATTCTCAGTTAAAAGATTTTGCAGTTCCTCGTCTTTTGATTGAGCTGACGCGAATTCTTTAAAGTCTAGTACTGAAGTAGATATTTCGTCTATCTCAATGCGGGAGAGTGCATCTGCTACAGTGTTATCAGATGCTTTTGTGTAACGAATGTCAGTTGAGAATTGGGAAATAAAATCTAAGTTACGTAGTTGGCGAGGACTGCATTTGTCAGGATTCTGTTTAAATGCATAGCTAAGGGGTTTTTGGTAACTAAATATGACAAAAGATCTACCTTTTAACATGTGTCTAATTTTTTTATAGAGGAATATATAGCATATAACTCATGTTCGTAAGTGGACCAATTTCTTTGAGATTTGCTTAACTTAACTGAATAAAAGACTATGGGCTCCCAATTGCTATTTGACATTTGCATTAAGGAACCATCGATTGCTACATTTGAAGCATCTACCCATAAACTTAGTTCTGCTCCTGAGATAAGGTTTCTTAATTGCGTTACTTTAGCAACTGCTTGTTTTGAATTTTCAAAAGAAATATTTGCTTGTTCCTCCCAAATTAATTGCTCCTTGTCATTTGCACTAGAACGAGGGTGTTTCTTTTTGTTTTTATGGCCTTACAAGAATTTTACTTAGGGTGCTAGAATGTCAGCTGCTTTCGGAATACACCTACGATAAAAATTAAAAAGTCCTAAATATCGGCGTAACTGAGTAAGAGTATTCGGTCGAGGAAATTCTAAAATACATTTTACTCGGTCTGGTAAGGGTTAAATACCGCTACTAGATACTTTAAATCCTAGAAATTCAATAGTTGATTTACCAAACTCACATTTTTCTAATCCATTTATACATAACCCATATCCATTTAATTTGGAAAATAATAGGTCTAAATGAATTAGATGTTCGCTTTCCGAACAGGAGGCTATAAGTAGATCATCAACAAATGCGTATATATAGGGTAAGTCTCTAGTTACCTCGTCAATAAAGCGTTGAAAAGTTGATTACAAAGACCAAATTGCATGAGCAGACTTTCAAAAAGACCAAAGGGAGTGAGTAGTGTGTGCATATGAGAGAGCTGGCGCAGTGACGTTTAGGCCATAAGTCCGCCCCATAAAATCCCCACCCCCTTTTAAAAGCGATGGTCTCCTACCCACCCATTAATTTTCCACCCCCTTTTAAAAACAATGGTCTCCAACCCACCCATTAAATTTCCACCCCCCTTTAAAAACAATGGCCTCCAACCCACTCATTACATTTCTACCCCTTTTAAAAACAATGGTGTAAAAACCAACCATTAAAATCGCACCCCCTTTCAAAAATCAATGGCATGAAAAAACGCCATAATTTTTCCACCCCCTTTTAAAAACAATGGTTCTTAAAACAACCATTAAAATTGACCCCACCTCTAAAATGTAATGGCTGTGATTCACTCATAAAATTTATCTGGACCGAGCAAATGAAAAGTCGTTTAGACGGAAGCGTACCCCCTTTTTCTCAGATGTAACTATCATGTGTGAAAAAAAATCTTGAAAAAAATAGCAAAACGGCCCACCAGGTCAGTGATACCAGAAGTCCAGTTCCAACAGCTGTTTACGAATTCTAGAACCGGAATTCCGGTATCACTGACCCGTGAACGGGGCCTCAACTTATACATATTAAGGACAACACAAACACAACATCTAAATGGACATAGAGACCACAAGTCTCAACCCACCACTGATGTTTCGCTCCGTGGTTGATCCATAAGTGAGCTTAACGCAAATAGCATTACACTATTTGCGAAAGCTGTTACCAAGCCGAGGCTGTGGATCGTAACCGCGATCTCACGGTTGCTAAGCTTAGACTTTGCCGGAGCTACTGGGTACCCGACAGAGAGAGAACGTCTAATTAATATATACATGTCACCGAAGTAAAAAAGACGCTAAAATATAGTTTTGAACAAGTCCTTTCTCTCTTAGAATGCGAAAAATCTTTAAAATATCAAAAACTGCATTTTATCTGATCAAAAAATATCGTCAAAAACACTTCAGAAATTAAAACGAAAAGGGGCGAAAAATTTTCAATACCAGATTCCGAGTCCAGTTCGTGCTGCCATCCAGTGATAGTTAGAATTAAAATCTGTTACGTCCGTTGGTTTTTTTTTTTTTTTAACTATTGACGTAATAGGAAAAAGGAAAGAAAACACGTTTCTCTTTAGAGCACTCTTTTTCAAGGCCGCAACTGATCTCATTTTGGTACCGCTTCCTCTTTTTATTCATTGAAAGAAAACTTGTTAGTATATAAATAAACGGATATGGGGGGTGTGAACTATCGAATGACTAGCTTAGCAAGAGTGTGTCAAAAGTTATTCTTATGTATAGAAGAAGAAGAAACTGATAAATATCAAGAAATTCATTCCCTAATTTTAAAATATGTTATTCAAATGCATCAAATATTGCGTGAAGAGAAGAACAAGAATGTTCGGAAAAAGGGTTGTGAAATTTTATCTAAACTGGACAAACTTCTTTAGATTTTAATGATTTTAAAAGCCATTAAAATCAAATATTACTGTTCGAATTGAAACATTTGCTCTGGTTGTGACTTCCCGACATTCTTACTCGCCAAATACACAAAGAAAAGAGGTTTCAAATCATTGAGTTTTAAATAATCTGACGCCATTTTATCACATCTTTGTGGTAGTGATGCAAGACAATCAGGCAATTCTACAACTATTCTATTTCCATATCTTGTGGTTATCAGCTTAATTTCAGTGACAGGATATTTTTCGTGGATGTTGAGTTCCCTCATTTTCCTGAAAGTCTTTGCTCCATCTTCAAATGAACTGAGTGCGTTTAATTTATTTAACAATTCCATTTTGTGTTCATTATATGAGAAAAATTTTTTATTTCTTTAAATGTGAAAAAATATATACTTAGCCACACTTATAACTTTTATATGTTTCTCTTTTAATGATTCTACCTCTTCCATATTTAAGATGCCCAGAGATATGTGAATAAGGGAACCATTCTCCAAGCGAATTAATATTTTGTCAGTATGGACTGCGATATCAGAAATCAGATATTCTTGGTCCAATTCCTTATAGGTTCTAATGCGTAAAGAATTGAGTTTATCCATTTATTTATAGAGCTAAATAAATTGAATTTTTTTGATATTTAAATATGGTGTTACTATACTTCTCTCCTGACATGATATAAACAATTTAATAACACCATTCTTAAAACCGAATTCAATGTAGGTTGGCGATTGAAGTTTATCTGTTTCTAAGTCGACTAAAAAAAGAACTTCGCCGTTGATTTCTAAACGTACTGTAACCGGAAGCATGGGAAATGATCGAGGTATTACATGTACTGTAAGTTTCATTAGCATATTAGATGACAATGCACAATGCTAAGTTTTCATTTAGTAGTTTGGAACTCGTTCTATTGAACTGTACTTCTTTAAATTCATTCGGGGAACATTCAAAAACTCCCTGACCTCCTAATATAGCAAAGAAATCTTGATTGTCCACATAATTTTTTGTTGCAACATCTGTTGGTGTAAATGGATCAGAAACATTACTGAGTCTTTTTTTCCCAAAATTATAAATTCCTCGCTTCAACAAAGATGGCACATAAAGACCATCATCATCCATAATTAAGATATTATCTGCTTTTTTATCATTAATCTTTAATCTTTTATCGAAATAATTTTTATTGACATCATCATGCTCGCCAACTGGATCTGCAAGATTTGCAATTTGTCTGTTTTTATCATCGTAAGCCTCTCCATGGATTACTAAAGCATTATTTTCGAAATATCGTCTATTCACCACATTTTTCTCAGATTCTGGATCCTTGACATTATTTATAGTTTTACCTTTCGCATCAAAATTTCCTTGAGGTGAAAGCAGTAAACTTTTGTTTTGTAACAGATCAACCACTGTATCTACATAATCCCTAGTTGCAGAATCAGACTTGTCAACTTGATTTAAAAGATTGATAACTCTTTTTCCTTTTGTGTCATACTGCTGATCATTTTCTGAAAGAACTAAACTTTTCTTGGACAAATCTAGAATGGATGACTTCAGATTCTTTCTACATCTGTCTACGTAAAGATTTCGTAGTTATGTCATTATTTTCCACAGGTTCTCCAGCATTCCTTAATATCTTTTCTTCCATATCATAATTGCCATCATGTGTCAGTTTAAACCCAATTCCTGGAATACCAGGAGGTCTTACTTTGAGTTCTTCCTCAAAAAGTGGTCATTTCTGTGGAAAGTGGTCACTGTCATTTCTTTATTTTAATATGAATAATTTCAATAGTCTTTCGACTATTAAAATTAAAGTTCAATACTGTTTATAACTTTAATGTTTTGATCATGGTAATATCTTGATTCTTTATGTTTAAGTAGCATTTCTTACGTTCTCGTAAGATGAAATAGAAGACATAATTCTTGCTGGTGTTGTTTCTCAATCTCCAGTTGAACTCTATAGTCAGGTTATTCATGTCTGTATAATTTTCATGGTGAGCTAGGTTGAAGCAGATGATTGGATATAATTTAACAAAATTGGAATAATTAACCATGCACCCTGTTTCTGGTGTAAGGGTTGTTGAGTCCAGTTTCCAAAAGAGCCGTGTACAGCCCATTGTAATCACCTTTCTCAAAATACATCATGTAACTTACAGTTGGAACCCTTACATTATTAACCATCAGCCAACATTCCGTCATATCTAAGTTGTCGAATAACATGTTGTTATGTTTCGCATTTTCATATCTTTCAGTGTATTGTTGTATGACGTACAAGGATAATACTTCATCTGAAGTAGCATTTATGGAGTAAGACCCGCTTGAATTCCTTAAGAAAATATTCGACTTGACAATGCTGTGTTGGTTCCAGTTTATTTCCACAGGCTTATCTGATAATCTTAACTCATTAAATTTTGCAGCTGCTGAATTCTTAAATCTAACATAAGGAAGCCAAAGGGATAAATCTTCCACGACAACTTTGTAATCCCTATTTTGCTCATCTGTGAACAGCATATTCTGGCTATGATTTCTCTGAAACTCAAACTTGACTTGGAACCCTGTGATGACCTTTTTGTATTCATTGAAGAAATCAAACACGTATTTTAAGGATATCCATACAGTGATGGTTTTGCTATCTTGAGTAAACTTGCACCTTTCTGTGAATCCTTGATTGAACTTGTCATTAGTTCCTAGCTTTTCAAAGAAATCAATTATCTTAGTGGCGTCTACCAAAGTTCCATTATATTTCAAGGGTTTCTTATCTGGTTTGTCTGACGTATCTATGTAGAAGAGCATATTGGTAGCTTCCGAAGTAGAATAGTCCGGTGTGAAGTGAATGAGACCTAACACATGTCGCATGAGAGCAGAATAATTAATGTTGGACTCGATTTCAGTGTTCCCTAGCGTAAACCTGTTAGCGTTTATTAAACCTCCTCCATTCACAAGAGCCACGTTATCATTTGCTATTGCGGTTCCATCACTACTAACAATTTTTAGCTTTTGCTGTAAATACCCATTAGAATATAAGATATTCGAGTTAGTGTCTTGTATAAAGAAATGGTAAGTGGCTTTCTCCGTAGAGCTATCGCTGTTTTCATGCCTCACTTCTCTATACTCGAAACTTTCGACATCCTCATCGTAATAGTAGTCAGTACTGTCTAGTTCAAATATTTTATTCATTTCGTTTGTTTATTATTGCTACATGTTATTGATTTAAAAGCTATGCCGCCATTAAATCATAATTTAAAGAAACTTTAATCCAGCTCCATGTTTTTTCTTCTTTGACAATATTTCGGTTATCTTATCGTGTACGAAGCGCCTAGCTGTATCTTCTAAAGTGGAACCACGCAAAAACGTATCTTTCAAGACAGGTCCGACCACATCGGAAAAGAGCCCTCTCCCTTGGATTTTCTTACTCTTCCTTACAAGTCTATGCTTATTCATTTCTTTATTTAGAGGGCAATAAAATTATATTGTACTTCTTGCTTATTGAGAGGGATTAAGTCACCTCTATGATTTGTTATTCGCATTCTGATTCTGTGAACGCTCTCCATTCTAACAGGAAAAAATAGAGGCTTTTCAAATGTCTTTATAATCTGGCTACATTAGTGAAGGAATAGATGACGTTCGAAGAGTGAAAGCCGTTGATGTAGGCTCCGTCAGCGACATCACAGTGCACGTAAATGTTATCATTACCACCGGATAAGTCAGCTATGTGCTTACCTATTTGCTCAGGCTCTTCGTATATGTCGGATTTGAAACCAATCAGTTTATGCAGATTCCTGCATTTTGTCAAATCGATCTTATACTTGTCTTTCAACTTGATGGCGATTCTTTGCCGTTCCTCTACTATACCAAATAGAATCGGTGGATCGTTACCGAAAAATTTCAGCATGTAACGGTTCAACCCTTTAATAGTATAATTTCCATCCAGTAGCGATAGGTCTAACTACTGGAGATCGTCAAAGTACGAAAACTTCTCATCTTTGATGTTATCCCAAGAAATGTACATAGAAAAGGACTGTAAGGCGATCTCCTTGAATCTAAAGGGCCTGGTGAACTCCACCGTAAAGTCTTCTGATTTGTCGGAATTTTTCTAATCCAATATTAACAACACCATTTATTTATAGAGAACATTTTTTTCATTATAGTCGCTGGGTTCTTGGGTAAACGAATATAACACGTCTTCAACTGCTCTACCGTTGTTTCTCACAGTAATGTACTTCATACAAAAGTACCCACACTTGACAGAGGCAGGGTGCTGTAAAAAGCTTGAGTTGTAACATATTTTCTTCCCAGAGCTTTGCAGATACTGCTTAATGGTAGGGAGAATTTCGAACACGTGTTTTCCGAAAGGGTCAAAGTACCCAACAAAGTGGTTGCAAGGATCGTTATAGTAACACACTCCGTGCGTACCAAGTCCTGTAGCGATGTCGAGATTAACAATACAGTTCTCAAACCGTCTCATCTTTTTAGGTAACAGATCCGAGGTGAAGACGCCCCGAAATCCCTTTTCGTGTTTCATATTCTCTTCGATTACTTCGTTGGATATTCCCAGTTTTCATAGACTCCCTTTCCGCGGGGTTTTGTTTTTGAGCACAACCCGATCCGGAAATTTTATCCAAAGCTTTTTTTGCACCCCATCCAGCCGTCCTACTTGCAGCACCTAAAGCCAACGCCTTCGCCCCGGCAATCAAGGCTGGTAAAAAAGGTGCTAGAAATGGTAGAAACCCACCTGTTTTCTTGAGTTTCGTCTTACTAATGGTGATTCCCTTACCCTTTCCGAGTTGACCTATTTGAGTTTGAGTCAAGTATATGTCATAATTAGAGGGTTTTGTCTTATCTACCTGTAGGGACACTTCTTCTCCTATCTGGTACGCCGACTTCAACTTAGCAATCTGATGATCGCTTAAGTATACTTTGGTTCTTATGTATATATATTATAGTTTGTCTTCGGCTCCTTTACCGAGGTATAATTCTTTTCTTTGTAAGTCTTTTAATCGATCTCGATAGTCCTCCAGTGTAAGCATGTGCTCTCTTAAATAATCAGCCTGGGACAGTAAGTTATCCTCTCTTTTCTCGTCTCTTCTAGTCATGCGAGCAATCTGGCTCATGATGTTCCCCTTCTGACGTGCCATTTTCATGTGCATCTTATTGACCTTAACAATTACTTCCTGCAGTGCTTCCTTGGATTCATTATACAGCTCGGAAGGTCTTGGCAAATTATGCTTCACCAAAAATTGCACGTCCAAGTCTTTATCAAAATTATAGATATCCATGGGCTGTTCAATCACTGGGGGGACTGATAGAGGAATACTTCTAACGGCGTCTGTTATAGCTTTAAAATGCTCTTGTCTAGTATCCTCTTGTTGTTTCAGTGTTTCAGTTATAGGCTTGTGAAAATCGGACAATGTTTTCTGGATGCCCAATTCTTCTTCCAGTTGTTGTTCGTTGTTTCTTCTAATTTGAGCCTGGAGCTTGTAGACCTTCAAGTCGTTTTTATCCCCCTCCCTCAACTTTTCATTTCGTTCCTTTTGTATAGCATTCATTTATTACTACGGGAACTTTTGCTTTAAGTAAATCATGTTTTTACTGACAGCAACTTTACAAAAAGCAGGGGCCTCGTCAGCTTTTACGTGCAAACATTTTTCACATTAAATAAAGATGATACCAATTAAAGATTATACAGAACCAGAGGAAGCTGTTGATGCAAATCAACCCTACCTGTTACCGAGACACCCTTTCAGACTCCTTATCGCCGGACCTTCAGGTAGTGGTAAGACAAATCTACTGCTGAATTTCATTAATTATTACCTTGAGTTTGATAACTTGTACATTTGCGCTAAAGATTTGTATGAGCTCAAATATGCTAGACTGTAAGAAGAGTACACTATGTTCGATGATGTGGATATTAAAGGCTTGTTGGCAAGCTATCCCAAAAAGAAGAAGAAAATTATGCTAGAGTTGTATGATAAATACGGCAAGAAAGGAACCTTATTCTCCTCTGACACAAAAGAGTTCATAACAGTGGACGACCTGGACCCGTCTTTCAAAAATGTGGTTGTGTTTGATGACTGCATGACTGACAAGGACCAGAAGGGTATAGAAAATTTCTTTATCAGAGGCAGGAAGAAGAACACCTCAATCATCTACCTTTCCCAATCATATTACAGAACGCCTATTGATATCAGGAGAAACTGTAACTACTTTATATTTTTCAACCTCCAGCAGAGGGAGATTCAGCAGATCATAAGGGAGGTAGATGGTAATCTAACGAAAGAGGAGTTCAATCGATTGTACAGGAAGTGCATGCAACAGCCACTTGATTTTTTCTTGCTGGATTTGGTCAACCCAGCGCAGAGATACCGGAAGAAATATTTCACCCCTATAAAAAAAGATGGAAGAGTACTTACTGAAGAAAATCTACGTGTACAGAAAAAGTTACCATCATTATCATAGAATGAGGGTTTCCCTGTCCCTCACTAAGTTCCTTTGCAGTTCTCTGGATTTATCCGCTTTTGCGATGGTACCCTTAGCTGCTCTGAGCTTAAGTGCCGGCATTGTTGAAGTCATCGAAAAGTCTATGAATATTCTGGAAAGGTGCGAAGAATATAAGCAGTCCTACAAGTTTTATAAGCAACTGCTCAATTCGTTCAAATCTAACGTGCTATCAGAAGAGGAGGTGTACTGTAGAGAGGAGGACTTTATCAACAATTTAGTCTACTTCCCTCGGGAAAAATACATGAAACAAACCGAACTGAATGGCTATGCATACGTGAGCAAATAATTTTTCACATATAAATAAATGTGAGGAAAAAAGAAAGGCAGAGGCGTTATCAACGCAGCAATTAATAACTTACCGTTTGAAATGCATCTGCCTGGTCATCAGTTCACAGGTCCAGGAACTCAACTGCTGAAAGGTAAAAAGAGACTAAACCCCGATTTGACATATAAAGAGTGGAGTAAACCCATCAATAGGGTTGATGAAAGTGCTTATAAGCATGATGTGTGCTATTTTAAGAATAGAGATACGGAAACAAGAAACAAAGTGTGCGACTCGAACATGATAAAAGAATTGGATGCTATCCCCATTCGTGAAAGGTTAGATAGAGCTGTCGTGAAGCCCATAATCAAAGCAAAGAAAACGTTTGGAATGGGCTCGAAAATGTATTGTCTGAAATGCAAAACACACACCGATACTAAAGACACACACCACGCCACCTCTAAGAACGGCAGGCCAGTGATGAAGGGAGTCTGCATGGATTGTGGTTCTAAGGAGTGTCGTTTTTTACCAATGAAGGGGTAACTGAGAAAGGTTGCCCCGAAAAGGTTTATTTCGACCTGGAGACAGGATTTTGCGGCATAAACGAACTCAGCAGAAAGACAGGTTCAAGTCGAAAAGAAGCCTCGGACTTTCTACACCAGCAGGACGTATACACAAAGCATAAACCGCTTATCCGTAAGTTCAAAAGAAGAAGAATATACGTCTCACACATGGATGACCAATGGCAAGCCGATTTAATATTTGTCTATAAATTTGCGAGGAATAAGCATAATGATGGAACTAAATATCTACTAGCAGTGATTGACTGCTTCAGTAAATATGCATGGGTCATTCCTATTAAAGACAAATCATCAAGCGAGGTGACTCAAGCATTTAAAAAGATATTTAAGGAGAGGGTTCCCGGAAGGATTCAGACGGATAAAGGCTTAGAGTTCGTCGGTAACATAACCCAAGAGTTGTTTAAAGAGAACAATATCCAATGGTTCACAACAGAAAATGTGGAGATAAAAGCGGCAATGATTGAAAGGTTTAACCTCACGCTAGGCAATAAAATAAAGCTCTACTTATGTCAAAATAACACTGAAAGATATATAGACGTACTAGACCAATTAGTGAAGAATTAGAACAACTCTTACCACAGAAGCATAAAGATGAGGCCTGTGGAAGCCAGTCTGGATGAAAACAGTGGAGAGGTGTATCGTAACCTGTTTAAAGAAAAGACCATACGCAAACCTAAATTTCAGGTAGGGGATAAAGTAAGAATATCAATATATAAGTCCACCTTCAGAAGAAGTTACCAAGCGACCTTCATGGAAGAGGTATTTGTCATTTCCGAAGTGTTAAACCTATTGCGAAGTGTTAAGTATTGACCCTATCTCCTACAGGGTAAAGGACTTAAACGATGAAGAAGTGAAAGGTACTTTTTATGATAATGAACTGGTAAAATATGATAAGAAAGACAACGTGTATAAGATTGAAAAAATAATCAGAAAAAAAGGGGACAAATATCTAGTAAAATGGGTAGGCTATCCTGAGACCAGTTGGATCCATAAAAACGATCTTCTATAAATTTATTTTTAATAGCTGTCATGGCTATTAAAATTTCACTTCCTCAGACCAGCTATCACTTATTGGGGTCATACCTCAGCTCTTTCGTAGTAAGTCCAGTTTAAGGCAGTGAAAAAGACTCTGCAGATTTCTTCATTCTGGGTAAGCGTTTTCTTCATTTTAGGCAACTTAAGTGGAGTCTGATAACCCCCTTTCCGGAGCAGGTGCAATAGGATGTATTCTTTGCTGATTAGGTTTTTCCGCTCTGGGAACAACTCTTCATATTTATGGATAAAAGACCAAAATTCAACAATCAGCTGCTCCTCAAACGGAAGATTGAGCTTATTTATCCATTTTTTCAGATTGTTTGCTAAGCTTTTGAAGCTCTGCTGTCTCTTCATGATTAAGCACAGTTGCAGATGGTTCAAAGAGGGTTTATTGGGATTATACCTCAACTCTTCATGACACGTCGTACAAACATACCAGCCATCATCATTTTTTCTTACATCTTCATGCTTACACTCCTGTGTCAAGCCCTTTGAAGACGCTTTGTTGTCTAGACCTAAGGGTCTTAATGCTTCTATCACTTCCTGCATTTCGTCCGATATTTATTATTATGACTAGAAGTCTTCTCTTTAACTTCTTTTAATACTATAAAAGTAAGAGGTGACCTCACGATCTGGTGGTCAGCTTTTATGAGATTAAAGGTGATAACAACGATAACCGGGTAGTATGATCGACAAGAACTAATACTTGATATCGCCTACTGGATGAAATGCGGGTCCTTTAGGTGCAGAAGCGTTTTAATGGTGTAATAATCATTCAAATGTTGTTTAAATTTGATATACCCCCTCAACATTTTGAGCATTTAAAGAAACGATAAATATATATTAAGATATAATAAAGATGGAATCAAAAACCGTTCGACAGTTGAAAGACTACTGTCGGGAACATAATATTCGAGGATACTCGAAACTTAAGAAGGCGGAACTGATTGAGCTCATTTAATATCATAATGGCTTTTCCATAATCCATAATGACTTGTTCAGCAAGTCCAAGAAGAAAAGAGAACTTAAAATCAGGTGTTGTGGTAAGTTATATAAGTAATCTAGCCTAAATAAGCACTTGCAGACTAAAGCTCATCAAAACTATAAGCCTAAGAAAGCCTTTCAGGAGGGGCGGGATCATAGAAATGATTTTAACAACATACAGAAACTGCATAGTATGACTACCAACCAACTACGTGAATTTTGTCGAATGCATGGCATTACAGGCTATTCTAAGTTAGGAAGGAAGGCCAATATCATAGCATACATAGAAAGAGTACTATTCAACCGTCACTTCGCATTTGATTCCAATCTGTTTTCAGATTCACGAGAGATGAGGTTATATACCTCCCATGAAGTTGAGACGGCCTACCAATCACGTTTGAAGGCATACAACATCCAAAATGAACACAATCTGATGCTTCCCAAAGACTTTTTGAACGATGTTTCATCAGAAGTCCGGGGTCTTATCACAAAACATCTGAAGAGGCTGCATGGTCTGAAGGTTAATTTCCAATTTCTCTGTGACTATCAAAAAAGGAAAGATGAATCATTGATAGAAATGGAGAAAAACTTCAAAACAGAAAACGAAGTCATCTTAGAATCAACTGATTTGGTTGCCTATTACAGATCAGTTATCCAAAAGCTATTGACAGAGATGGAGGAGTTTGTCGCAAGAGGTTCAGGCTGGACGCTTGCTAGAATTAAAAGCATTGAGGGGAGAATCAATAAATACAACCCACTGAGAGGGGCATCCTACATTGACTTACCTAAAAGAATTAAAGCTAAAAAAGCAGTCATAAACGTACAGAATGAGGATAAGTGTTTCATGTGGGCAATACTCTCTGCACTACACCCAGTGGAAAAAGATCCTCAAAGAGTCACAAAGTATAAACCATATGAAAATGAGCTAAAGTTCGAAGGTATTGAATTCCCAGTGAAATTTGAGGATAGAGTAATTAACAGGTTTGAAAAGTTGAATAATGTATCTGTGAACATATATTTATATGAAGGTAATGACATTTACCCATTGAGAATCACTAAAAATAAGGATGACAAACACGTCAATTTGCTATACATAAACAATAAGGAAGGAAACAGTCATTACTGTTGGATAAAAGACCTCTCCAAATTGATAAGTGGACAGCTGACTAAACACAACGGAAAGGTATTCACCTGTGAGAAATGTCTGCTGTATTACTACTCCGAAGAGGATCTCCAAGCTCATGAAACGAATTGTAGGAAGAATACACCTGTAAAGATTGTAATGCCCAAGGAAGATGAATCTCTGTGGTTCAAAAACTACCAAAGGTCTTTACGATTACCTTTTGTGATGTATGGAGACTTCGAGTGCTTGACAAACAAGATAGACACCTGTTGCCCCCAAAAAGACATATCCTTTTGGCATAAATATCAAAAGCACGAGCCTATGAGCTTCACTATCTACATCAAATGTAAACATGCAGACTATAAGGCACCAATCACGTACAGAGGACCCAATGCCACCAAACTATTCTTTGAGACAGTGAAAGCTGAGGCGCTAGCGATAAAGAACATTTATGATAAGAAGCAGCCCATTAAAATGACCACCGAAGATGAAGAGCATTTCCAAAGGACTCATGTTTGCCATATCTGTGATGGAGATGTCAGGAAGAAACCCACCCCCTATTCACCCAAGGATGAACCAGACTTTCGAAAAGTCAGAGATCATGACCATCTTCTCGATCCGGCGAAATGTGAATCGAATTACGGAAGACCTGCCCACAACCTTTGTAACCTTAAGTACCAAGAGCCTTCGTTCATTCCGGTGTTTATCCACAACCTGTCTGGCTATGATGCTCATCTCTTCATAAAGGAGCTCGGTGGGGAGAAAGGAGACATTAATGTTATTCCAAACAATGAGGAGAGGTACATTTCATTGAGTAAGGAGGTCGGGGCGATGATGGTAGAAGTTGACAATGGGAAACAAGTTAAGGTACCCGGTATAAAGTTGAGGTTTATCGACTCATTCAAGTTTATGACCGCTAGTGTCGATAGTCTTGCGAAGAACGTAAAGGAATTTAGGGAGACAGCCAAGTACTTCCCCAAGGACAAGCTAGACCTCGTCACCCGAAAAGGCATCTACCCATACGATTATATGGACTCGTGGGACAAATGCGAAGAAACCAAGCTGCCTCCACAGGAAGACTTTTACAACCAATTGAATGAGTCACACATAAAGGATGAGGACTATGATCACGCCAAAAGAATATGGCAGGCCATCAACATTAAGACATTGGGTGAATATTACGATTTGTATGTGAAGACTGATGTACTCATCCTAGCTGACATCATGGAACACTTTAGAGATGTCTGTCTAAAGACCTATAAGTTGGATCCTGCATGGTACTTCACTGCGCCCGGACTCTCGTGGGACGCCATGCTCAAAACCACAGAGGTCGAGCTAGAGCTGTTGGCAGACTATGACATGGTACTCATGCTAGAAAAGGGGACCAGAGGGGGCATCTCTCAGTGCTGTAACCGATATGGGAGGGTGAACAACAAGTACATGAAGGACTATGACGAGAACAAGAAGTCTAACTATCTGATGTACATTGACGCCAACAACCTTTATGGATGGGCCATGAGTCAATACCTACCGTATGGTGGCTTCAAGTGGAGTACTGTGTCAGATGTGACCCAAATAGCGGATGACTCAGATATAGGATACATCGTATATCTCAGGGTTTCTCAGGTATCAGGGTTTTGAAGCAACTGTTGCAGTTGGGGATGAAGATCAAAAAGGTGCACAAAGTGTTGGAGTTTCAGCAGTCTCCTTAGTTGAAGAGGTACATAGACCTGAACACTAAAATGAGGACCAAAGCAACCAATGATTTTGAGAAAAACTTCTTTAAACTTATGAACAATTCAGTCTTTGGCAAGACAATGGAAAATATCAGGAAGCGACTCGATATTAGGCTAGTATGTGATCCCCAGAAAGCGGAGAAGCTAATTGCTAAGGCCAACTTCAAGGGGAGGGCCATTTTCGATGAAAGATTAGCCGCCGTGCACATGAACAAGACGAAAGTGATCTTTAATAAGCCAATATACGTCGGCATGAGTATATTAGATCTATCGAAGCATCTGATGTACGACTTTCATTATAATCTTATGAAGCCTAAATACGGGGACGATATCAAGCTATTGTACATGGACACTGACAGTTTCATCTACGATATACAGACCGAGGACTTTTATGTGGATATAAAAGGAATGATTGACTACTTTGATACATCAGATTATCCAGAAAACAATAGGTTTGGAATGCCTCGAGTAAATAAAAAGGTCTTGGGGGAGATGAAAGATGAAAATGCGGGAAAGATCTTGGAAGAGTTCGTTGGCTTAAGATCTAAGATGTATGCTTGTAAAACTGAAAAAGAGCTAATTAAAAAGTCAAAGGGTATTAAGAAATGTGTAGTGAAAAATAGGATAAGCTTTGAAGACTACAAGAATTGCCTATTCAAACAAGAGGTACAGCACAGAACCATGAATCTCATCAGAAGCACAAAACACGACCTTCATTCTATACAGGTAAATAAGATTGCCCTTTCAGGAAAAGACGACAAGCGACACATATTACCGGATGGTATTAACACTTTAGCCCTCGGTCACTGCACAATAACAAATGAATAAAGTGTAATGACCCTTTCGATGAACCATGTGGGTAATATATTTTTTAATAGTTTTCGAACTACTAAAAGATAAAGACTTGGAATTCTTCTATTTTACATTCATAAAACAGTTGTTTCCTTTAGCTCTCATCAAGACTCACAATTATTTTTTTTAACTTTTCTTCTAAATTTCCTAAGCGTTCGATGAACTCAACCCTTTCACTTGATGAAAGTATCATTGATTGAAGCTTCTGAAGTTCTGCTCGAAAGCTATAAATTAATGAGATGCGAGTGCATACCATAGCTAAATGGGTTTCCTTTTTATTCATTTCCATTTGTTTATTTATATATTTGTTGTCTTTAAATACTTAAAATATGTCTCTAGTATATACATTTATTTCCTTTTTACAAGTTTTAAAATTATTGTTTTATACGAAAGCGTGGCATCTAAGAAAAATGGGGTGCTCTCCGAAGAGGGTACCCTTCCGTCTCAACGACTTTTCACTTGCTCATTCCAGATAAATTTTATGAGTGAATCACAGCCATTACATTTTAGAGGTGGGGGCAATTTTAATAGTTGTTTTAAGAACCATTGTTTTCAAAAGGGGGTGGAAAAATTATGGCGTTTTTTCATGCCATTGACTTTTAAAAGAGGGTGCGATTTTAATGGTTGGTTTTTACGCCATTGTTTTTAAAAGGGGGTAGAAATTTAATGAGTGGGTTGGAGACCATTTTTTTAAAAGGGGGTGGAAATTTAATGGGTGGGTTGGAGACCATTGTTTTTAAATGGGGGTGGGGGTTTTATGGGGCGGACTTATGGCTTAAACGTCACTGCGCCAGCTCTCTCATATACACACTACTGGAGTGCAAATCGCAGTTTTGTGTACGTCTGCAGGATTGATCGGAATTTGATGATATGCTTTGACGAGATCGACATGACTAAACATTAGTTTGCCATGCAAATCTGAAGTAAAATTGATTATGCAAGGAATCGGATAATGCTCTTTAATAGTTTGTGCATTAAGGGCTCGAAAATCACCCACCGGTGTCCACTCGACAGTACCCCTTTTATGCACCATATGCAAGGCATATTGGCTTTTTAATGCTCGCATATGACCCAGTTCAATCATGCTCTGCAATTCAGCTTTTGCACTTTTTAGACGGTCAGGTGCTAAAGGTCTAGGCTTAGCTAAGACAGGTGGACCTTGGGTATTTATATAATGGACCGTATTATGTTTTATAAGCATATCAGGGTCTGGTAATTTTGTGATATCGGGGTATTTTGACAATATTTTATCATATACATCATTTACAAAAACAGATTTTATAGAAAATATTTTACAGCTAAATATTTTACCATATACTTTTAAATTCATTGTATTATCTACAAGAC
>JAPDSC010079787.1:389525-427543 GCA_026290005.1 Latrodectus geometricus
AAAGACTCAGTAATGTTTCTGATCCATTTACACCAACAGATGTTGCAACAAAAAATTATGTGGACAATCAAGATTTCTTTGCTATATTAGGAGGTCAGGGAGTTTTTGAATGTTCCCCGAATGAATTTAAAGAAGTACAGTTCAATAGAACGAGTTCCAAACTACTAAATGAAAACTTAGCATTGTGCATTGTCATCTAATATGCTAATGAAACTTACAGTACATGTAATACCTCGATCATTTCCCATGCTTCCGGTTACAGTACGTTTAGAAATCAACGGCGAAGTTCTTTTTTTAGTCGACTTAGAAACAGATAAACTTCAATCGCCAACCTACATTGAATTCGGTTTTAAGAATGGTGTTATTAAATTGTTTATATCATGTCAGGAGAGAAGTATAGTAACACCATATTTAAATATCAAAAAAATTCAATTTATTTAGCTCTATAAATAAATGGATAAACTCAATTCTTTACGCATTAGAACCTATAAGGAATTGGACAAAGAATATCTGATTTCTGATATCGCAGTCCATACTGACAAAATATTAATTCGCTTGGAGAATGGTTCCCTTATTCACATATCTCTGGGCATCTTAAATATGGAAGAGGTAGAATCATTAAAAGAGAAATATATAAAAGTTATAAGTGTGGCTAAGTATATATTTTTTCACATTTAAAGAAATAAAAATTTTTTCTCATATAATGAACACAAAATGGAATTGTTAAATAAATTAAACGCACTCAGTTCATTTGAAGATGGAGCAAAGACTTTCAGGAAAATGAGGGAACTCAACATCCACGAAAAATATCCTGTCACTGAAATTAAGCTGATAACCACAAGATATGGAAATAGAATAGTTGTAGAATTGCCTGATTGTCTTGCATCACTACCACAAAGATGTGATAAAATGGCGTCAGATTATTTAAAACTCAATGATTTGAAACCTCTTTTCTTTGTGTATTTGGCGAGTAAGAATGTCGGGAAGTCACAACCAGAGCAAATGTTTCAATTCGAACAGTAATATTTGATTTTAATGGCTTTTAAAATCATTAAAATCTAAAGAAGTTTGTCCAGTTTAGATAAAATTTCACAACCCTTTTTCCGAACATTCTTGTTCTTCTCTTCACGCAATATTTGATGCATTTGAATAACATATTTTAAAATTAGGGAATGAATTTCTTGATATTTATCAGTTTCTTCTTCTTCTATACATAAGAATAACTTTTGACACACTCTTGCTAAGCTAGTCATTCGATAGTTCACACCCCCCATATCCGTTTATTTATATACTAACAAGTTTTCTTTCAATGAATAAAAAGAGGAAGCGGTACCAAAATGAGATCAGTTGCGGCCTTGAAAAAGAGTGCTCTAAAGAGAAACGTGTTTTCTTTCCTTTTTCCTATTACGTCAATAGTTAAAAAAAAAAAAAACCAACGGACGTAACAGATTTTAATTCTAACTATCACTGGATGGCAGCACGAACTGGACTCGGAATCTGGTATTGAAAATTTTTCGCCCCTTTTCGTTTTAATTTCTGAAGTGTTTTTGACGATATTTTTTGATCAGATAAAATGCAGTTTTTGATATTTTAAAGATTTTTCGCATTCTAAGAGAGAAAGGACTTGTTCAAAACTATATTTTAGCGTCTTTTTTACTTCGGTGACATGTATATATTAATTAGACGTTCTCTCTCTGTCGGGTACCCAGTAGCTCCGGCAAAGTCTAAGCTTAGCAACCGTGAGATCGCGGTTACGATCCACAGCCTCGGCTTGGTAACAGCTTTCGCAAATAGTGTAATGCTATTTGCGTTAAGCTCACTTATGGATCAACCACGGAGCGAAACATCAGTGGTGGGTTGAGACTTGTGGTCTCTATGTCCATTTAGATGTTGTGTTTGTGTTGTCCTTAATATGTATAAGTTGAGGCCCCGTTCACGGGTCAGTGATACCGGAATTCCGGTTCTAGAATTCGTAAACAGCTGTTGGAACTGGACTTCTGGTATCACTGACCTGGTGGGCCGTTTTGCTATTTTTTTCAAGATTTTTTTTCACACATGATAGTTACATCTGAGAAAAAGGGGGTACGCTTCCGTCTAAACGACTTTTCATTTGCTCGGTCCAGATAAATTTTATGAGTGAATCACAGCCATTACATTTTAGAGGTGGGGTCAATTTTAATGGTTGTTTTAAGAACCATTGTTTTTAAAAGGGGGTGGAAAAATTATGGCGTTTTTTTCATGCCATTGATTTTTGAAAGGGGGTGCGATTTTAATGGTTGGTTTTTACACCATTGTTTTTAAAAGGGGTAGAAATGTAATGAGTGGGTTGGAGGCCATTGTTTTTAAAGGGGGGTGGAAATTTAATGGGTGGGTTGGAGACCATTGTTTTTAAAAGGGGGTGGAAAATTAATGGGTGGGTAGGAGACCATCGCTTTTAAAAGGGGGTGGGGATTTTATGGGGCGGACTTATGGCCTAAACGTCACTGCGCCAGCTCTCTCATATGCAAACACTACTCACTCCCTTTGGTCTTTTTGAAAGTCTGCTCATGCAATTTGGTCTTTGTAATCAACTTTTCAACGCTTTATTGACGAGGTAACTAGAGACTTACCCTATATATACGCATTTGTTGATGATCTACTTATAGCCTCCTGTTCGGAAAGCGAACATCTAATTCATTTAGACCTATTATTTTCCAAATTAAATGGATATGGGTTATGTATAAATGGATTAGAAAAATGTGAGTTTGGTAAATCAACTATTGAATTTCTAGGATTTAAAGTATCTAGTAGCGGTACTTAACCCTTACCAGACCGAGTAAAATGTATTTTAGAATTTCCTCGACCGAATACTCTTACTCAGTTACGCCGATATTTAGGACTTTTTAATTTTTATCGTAGGTGTATTCCGAAAGCAGCTGACATTCTAGCACCCTAAGTAAAATTCTTGTAAGGCCATAAAAACAAAAAGAAACACCCTCGTTCTAGTGCAAATGACAAGGAGCAATTAATTTGGGAGGAACAAGCAAATATTTCTTTTGAAAATTCAAAACAAGCAGTTGCTAAAGTAACGCAATTAAGAAACCTTATCTCAGGAGCAGAACTAAGTTTATGGGTAGATGCTTCAAATGTAGCAATCGATGGTTCCTTAATGCAAATGTCAAATAGCAATTGGGAGCCCATAGGCTTTTATTCAGTTAAGTTAAGCAAATCTCAAAGAAATTGGTCCACTTACGAACATGAGTTATATGCTATATATTCCTCTATAAAAAAATTAGACACATGTTAAAAGGTAGATCTTTTGTCATATTTAGTTACCAAAAACCCCTTAGCTATGCATTTAAACAGAATCCTGACAAATGCAGTCTTCGCCAACTACGTAACTTAGATTTTATTTCCCAATTCTCAACTGACATTCGTTACACAAAAGCATCTGATAACACTGTAGCAGATGCACTCTCTCGCATTGAGATAGACGAAATATCTTCTTCAGTACTAGACTTTAAAGAATTCGCCTCAGCTCAATCGAAAGACGAGGAACTGCAAAATCTTTTAACTGAGAATAATACTTCCGTAAAGTTAGAAAAACATTACTTTCCTCTTGAAAATATTAACCTTTTTTGCGATCTTTCACAAGCTAACCCTCGCCCATTCGTTCCAAAATGTATGCGCAAAAAATATTTGAAAATATACACTTCCTTCCTCACCCAGGTATTGCAACTTCCATTGATTTAATCACGAAACGCTTCGTTTGGCCTGGCATGCACAAACATATTAAAGATTTGGTTCGCAGCTGTGTTTAATGCCAAAAAGCTATGGTAACTCAGCACACTAAATCTCCCATCGGCACTTTTGCTTCACCGGATGCTCGGTTCGCACACATACATATTGATTTTATCGGACATTTACCTCCTTCTGCGGGAAAACAATATTGTTTGACCATTATTGACAGATTTACTAGATGGCCCGAAGTCATTCCGACTAAAGACATGATTGCAGAAACAACTGCTCGTGCGTGTTCGATTTCAAGATTCGGATCACCTGTCACTATCACTACAGACCAAGGCAGAAATTTCGAATCACATCTATTTCATGAACTCACAAATATGTTAGGGTGTAATAGAATTCGAACCTCACCTTACCATCTTCAAGCTAATGGCAATATCGAACGAATGCATCGACACCTTAAATCCTCCTTAAAAGCTCACAATCAAACAAATTAGACAGAAATTTTGCCAATCGTATTATTAGGGTTACGCCAAGACCATCTAGAAAGCCTTGGTTACGCACGGCTCTGAAAAGCGACATAAAAGCAACTATGCCCAACTAGTGTTTGGCATAACACTTAGATTACCATGTGATCTCGTTCCAAGCAATTAAACTTATCAGTGTGTTAACTCAACTTATGTATCAAACTTCATTAACATGATGAGAGAATTAAACCCAATACCCACCGCAATCCACGGGAAATCCAAAACATATGTAAATTTTTCACTAAAAACCTGCCCTCATGTATTTTTAAGATCGGATAATGTTAACCCACCATTAGCACCTTCTTACACTGGACCACATTTAGTTACCAATAGAACAGATAAAAATTTTGTTTTGGACATTAACTGTAAACATTACACCGTTTCCATCTACCGATTAAAACCAGCATATCAGTTCTCAGATGAAATGGATAATGTCGAATTAACCATGTCAAACAAAACTGCTAATAGTTCTGATATTCGAAATCCTTTACAATCACTGCACTGTACTAGATGTGGTAGGAAAGTTCATTTTCCAAAATATTTAACTACTGAATATGTAATGTAGATAAATAATGTCTTGTTTATATATCATAACTAAATATACTGCTAATTAATAAATTAAAATATGTGTAAAATATTACGAAGTAAATAAATTCATGGTTTATGATGTATTAAATCACCAATATATATCAACATTTTGTTATAATTCATATTATTGAAAATAGCTACATGTTTTGTATGTTTGTATATCTTTCTTTGTAACGCGAAGTAAGTCGCTGGGGGCATAGTCTGTAGTGATCCCTTTCTCACGTCCTTAATTAGTAACGGAAATTGCATTTCCCCTTCTCAGCCCATCTTGGAAGGGTGAAATAAGTTCCCACGCTTGGAGGTATGGACGCACAGTTCGGACAGGAAATGCATCCCGGTCTCCTTTTTCTCTTGGGGGAAGCAGGCTCGAGGGTGAACGCGATATACCAGTTTAGAAGAGTACGACGGACCCCAGCCACTTGGTACGTGACCGTCTTGCAATGTAGTAGAAATGTAATAAACGCCTCCTTGTATTGAAGTTTTGATACTGTTCTTCACTCTGAACACTGATCACCAAACACAATACGCATTTTGCTCCTAAAACGTCTTGGGATTCATAGGGAGACATGGTACAAGTTTTGTTCAATAAAATGTGTTGATCATAACACTTGAAAAATAATATTTTGGATTAGTAAGGGAAAATTCTGATTTTTTATTTTCATAAAGTGACCAATGAGTTTCATAATATCAACAATAAACTCATGACGTTCTTTTATTTGCATATACTTATTATTAAAATCAATTTATCAATTCTAACTGAATGATTGTTTTGATTGTTGAAAGTTCACTGGGAAGTAATTTAGAAACAACGAAACCAATGAATTGCAATTCATGTATTTATTTTAGTTATGCAATATGAAAAACTATGAAACTAAAAAGTAATAAATGTAACTAGAAGTCAGTTACTGGAATTGATTTGCTATTAAATTAGTCTTAAAAAACTATAATGTCATCTATGGATAAATTAATGAAAGCTATTGAAGCATTGAAAGTGATGCAACCACACAGTATTGTCGAAGATAATGTTACAAAGTATGTACTTTTCCTATAATTATAGTTTTTAGGCAATTTATAGGAAAAATTAGCGCAAAGCTAGTTCACAAAGCTAATGAAATTTATAGTTGTAAGTAATTACTGAAAAATTCTTAATCATTCAGCATCACTTAAATTTTTTCGTATTTATCAGTTCAAGGAAACTGAAGATTACAGTATTCTTATATTTGTTGAAAAAATTGATTGATTATTAGATGACAACTTTTCTCGCACCATGTTTTAGAAAAGGGATTTTAACAGAAAATATTAATATTCTGAATGCATGCTTAGTTAAAATTTTATTTGCAAAGTATACATGACTTTATAGCATGACACTTAAAAGTTATGAGTCTTTCAAATCTAACTTGAATGACTAGTTGGGCGTTTGAAACAATGGATGATATTTCACATTAAAATTGATTTGATACTTTATTTTCACTTAAGTTCACTCATTTTTCATGAATTAATAATTTTTGTATGCATATTTTTTGTTGATTTTACTGCTTTCATTGAATACTGCTTTCAACAGCTGTTTCAAATATTCATTTGATTGTGATAGCTCTTTATATTTTATTGCAATCATTTTAATTGGTTATGAATGTATTAAAATTGAGGTATTTTTTTTTTTCTTCTTAGGGATGTGTTTTCAAAATTTTTAAATGGATGTAAATCTTAAAAAATTCACCTATCCAAAATATTTTGCAGGCTTTAAATTCTTCAATAAATGTAAATGTTTTTATAAAATTCTTTTTATTGAATGCTTAATTGTAAATTTAAGATGTTAATGTAGCTTTTTACTATTTTTTAGTAATCTATCTTATAAGAGGTTTGTGATTTCTGGGTGAATTCCTTGTATGTTATTACATTGGATATATTAAAATTCAATATTTGAAATTTTTTAAATTACCAAATGCTTTTTAATTTGAATACTCTTTTTATTTCCATTATTGATTGGAAATTTACTTTCCCACTTTTCTTTTATACACATGTTAATAGGTTATACTTATTATCTTTGAACCTATGGTTTTCCTAAATTCTTAAATTTTCAAAGCCTATTTTACAGTATCAAAAATTTTTAATAAATATTCAAATACCATGGCATACTTTAATGTTTCTTAATCAAAAATATAATTTATGTGTCTATCTTTATTGAATAAAAATATTTTATATTTTTTGCTGGTCTGTCTATATTTTAAATTATGTTCATTCTAATGTGAAACTTATTAACTTGTATCAAAATTAGAAATATTAGGAAAAATGTTTTTTAATATATAAAATTAATTTCTTATTATGTTGCTATTTTCTGTAAATTATATATTGTCAAATCCTGAATGTTTTTTCTCATTTTCTAAGATGACTAAAATTCTTATTATTAATTTTTCTTATTATTATTTATTAAAATTAAATATTCAAAGTATTAAAAAACTTATTTAAAAAAAATAAAGTTTTTTAATAACCGAATGCTGTTTAGTTTGAATAGTCTTTTTATATCTATTATTGATGGGGAAATTTACTTTCCCACTTTTCTTTCATACCCATGTTAATAAGTTATTAAACTTATTGTCTTTGAATCTATATGGTTTTCCTAAATTATTCTTAAGTTTTTAATTTTAAATAAATTTAGTCTATTTTATAATATCAGTTTTTGATATTATAAAATAGACTAAATTAGTAAAATAATATAGATTAAATAAGATATTATAAAATAGACTAATAGTAAAGTCTATTTTATAATATCAGTTTTTGAGACATAGTAAAATTTTTTCAATATAATTTTTATTACTGTGTTACATTTGTTATCTTATTTTCCATAAACCATGAAAATTATTTCTTAATACTTGTAAAAATTGCTGAATTGTGAGTTTCAATTACATATTTGACTTAATTGAAATGATTATGACAAGATTTCAAATTTGTCAAATTCTTGCATTTTAATATTTTGCAATGTAATTGGCCAACAAAAGAAATTATCATACATAATTTTCTGATATTAAAAATAAACAATTTTCTTGTTAAAAAAAGTAAAATTTTGAAAATCTATTTTGTCAGCTAATTGTAAAAGAACCCTTATCTGCTAACTTATTTTTAAAATATCTCAATTTGTATATGAATCCATGTTGAATAGTTTACTTCAAAATATTTTTTTTAATTTTATATTCATATATTTTATAACAATTAAATGCTTCAAGACAATTATTTACCTGTAGAAATCAGACATTTGTTTAACTTTTTTTTTGTTAAACTTAAAACATCGAAAATTTGTGACTCAGTATATGTAATTGTACAAAATGCACTGAAAATTTTATTTATTGAAATAGTAGTATTAGAACTATTATTCTGTTTAACTGATGTAATTTAAATTATAGTATATATTATATATTAAGATATTCTATAATTACTATAATTGTAGCTATAGAAGTATAATAACTTTCTGTGGTATATAAAAAATAGAGTAAGTTATAAATAGCATAGTATAGAAAATTTTAAAACTGAAATTCAAATATATTATTTAGTAATATATTGTACTATATTTGGTCTAAAACTAAAGAACTGCCATTTAACCATGGTGCTGTATATATTAATCCACCTTAAAGATTTGAATAATTATCTGAAAATAAACTACATTCTTAAACAAACTTGAAATCATTCACAATATCTTGTTCTTTTTAATAATTATTATTTTGATTTGCATTAATGGTTATTTTCACTCTTTAATCAAGTTATGCCTCAAAGGTTTAAAATATATTACTACATTAAATAAGAGCAGTATATTTTAATTTTCTGTAGGAAAGCAATAAATGTTAATTTAAAGAAATATAATTTTTCAGAATGATATTTCTACAAGAGGTTCTACCAGCATTTACTAGAAATAATAATTTTCTTTCCATAAAGTGAAATAATAAATAGGTATTAAGATTGTACTTAATTTGAAACACAAGTTAGTAAATTATTCAAAAATGAAATGTATATTGGAAATTTTTAGCAATAGGTTTTGTATTTATAAATAATGTTGAAGCATATAATTATATAGTTGATTTAATTAATTTGTAATCTTATCATCAAATATACAATTCAGAGTATATTTTTAATAATGTTACTTACAAATGTATTTGGATATTTACATTAATCTTGCTTTTTATGCTCTTTCCGACATATTCAGGAACCGTTTAAAACTACACAGCAATCTCTTCCCAACAAAATGCAGACTTCAATTTAGAATAGCAACATTAAAGGCATTACAAAATAACTTTTTTTTACCAGAAGCATCTCAATTGATTATCAAAGATTACACATGAGAACTATAGTTTTCATTAAATGTGATTTCATATTTTATGTAAAAACAATCAAATTTAAATTAATTTATTAAACCTTATCCATTTAAATTGCTTTTATAATTTATGAAAGATTTTGTTTTTGACTAATTAAAATATTACAGATTATTTAAATTTTAATAAAAAAATTAACAGTGCCACATTTAATTACAAACTTGTGAATTCCAAAAGGGCAAAGAAAATTAAATTTACCAATATTCTACAAAATAAATATTCAAATACTATGGCATACTTTACAGTTTCTTAGTTAAAAAATATAATTTATATGTCTAACTTTATTGAATAAAAATATTTTATATTTTTTTACTAGTCCGTCTTTATTTTAAATCATGTTCATTCTAATGTGAAACTTATTAACTTGTATCAAAATTAGAAATATTAGGAAAAATGTTTTTTAATATATAAAACTAATTTTTTATTATGTTGCTATTTTCTGTATGTTATATATTGTCAAATTATAAATGTATGCTTTCTTGTTTTCTAAGGTAACTAAAATTCCTAAGTAAAGTTCTTTCTAAGATAACTAAAATTCTTAAAATTTGACTCATTTAAAATGTTTAAATGGTTTAGTTAAAGTTTCAACATCTTTTAGAGAATCAAAAATTTCTTAGGAGAAATGATACTTTAATATCCTTGTCTAGCTTATTCAGTATTTATTTTTTTAGGGAAAAGTTATTACTGTTACTTTATTCCTTTAATTTATCATTTTTAGTTAATTTATAATTTAGTTAATTCCTTTAATTTATCCTTTTTAGTTAATAATATAATTATTATTAACTAAAAATGATAAAAATGAGAAAACTGTCTGCTTTTAAGGTGCAAAAATTTGTATTAACTTTATTTCTTATTTTATTTCAAATTTTGTTGTGTTGGAATTTCTGATCATTATTTTCTACTTAGACTTCTTTGATTTGAATCAAATTTCTTGAAATACTTAAGTATTATGTTTTCAAAGCAGCAATGAAAAATTTTAATTTATTCTAAAGACATAAATTAAATCTAAATTCAATCATTTGTTAAAATATTAAACTTTAAGAGGATGAGAACTTGTTGGATAAATTTAAAAATGACTTCAAGAAGGATGAATAACTAATGAAGTTTTGAAAATTGTGAATTGTTTTAGTTTCCTGGAAATTTTAAATTGAACATAGTCTTACTCTAGGTTTCACATATGTATTACCTTTTTACTCATGTATTATAATCATATATGTATCAACTTCTAATTATTGTAAGTTTATTTAATAACCTGATTTTAAAATATGGGCTTTCAAAGTTGTATTTAAACTGAGCACAAATTTATGTATATGCAAGACTTGTTTCTTGGTTCTGAACAGATAAAACAGTTATAGAATATACCACAGGTCACTTATCAAATTTTGTCCATTTTTATCATTATCGTATTATAGTTAAACATTTTCCAATTCTTCTCTTATTATGTTTATGAGATATTTGTTTCTTACAAACCAATCTTTGATTTTGTAATCAATTTTTGAATTCTCAATATTAAACTTTTATAGTTTTATGGAATTTTGCTTGGCTAATATATTTAATCAAAAATAATACAAGAATTTTTGTAATTTATAGAAAATTTTCCAGTTTTACACACAGGCAATTTCTTGTGTAAATCTGTTTACCTAATTAAATAGGATTTGTTTCAATTTTATTTCTCCACTTCTTATATGAAACTTTCTATGTTGAGAGGGAATGCAATTATGTATTCAATAGTAAAAGTAGTTTCTAGACAACATTTTATAATTTTTCTGAAAATTACTTAAAATGATAGTTTTTAAGTTCTAAAGAACAAATTTTGAATTATCTAAAATTCTAGTGAAGGATAACTCTTAAATACGTATAAAAAAATCATATTATTAGTTTCATAGTTGGCTCACAGCCACTTCTGGAGACATTGTGTACTCTCTATACAAACTTTTAACTGTCAATATTTAGTTTTTACTTTGGAAATTCAGCAATTATTTATATTTTACTTACCAAAACATATTTAAATTTCATTGAGATTGGCTTATTTTTGGGAAAGTTATTGCTATTTTTGTGATTTTTCATTAATTTTTGGTAACCAGTGTATCTGTAAACATATTTTTATTCTAATACCCAAATTTTGAACAAACATATTGCGTTTATAATATGCTACTGAAGTAGTCAACTTGCGATACCTTCATCCCGAGTTACTTTCATTAATCAACTTCATCATTGCATTCCAACATTATCAATTGTAAATATCTAAATTTAGATATAAATGGAGTTAAGCCATTTTCAAACTACACGGTTTAATTATTGAAATAACTCTGAAAACTTATGTGTCAAGAATTATCCTATTTGCTCAGAATATAAGCAATTTGCAATGCTTTACTGATAAGTAACATGAAGTTATACATGTAACCATGGTAACCAAAAAAAAATTTGAAAAATGGAGTTTGACCACCTTCAAAATAAATGGCTCACATATAATATATATATACACTTATGTGCAAAACGTATGCAACAGGTGGTTTTTATGCCATAACTCCATGAGAAATCATGTGAGGGACATGAAATTCAGACATAAGACACATTATTTTGTACTGAAAGGATGACAAAAGCATATTTGCACAAAAATGGATACAATGCATACAGTATAGAATCAAACAAAAATAGGCTTTATTGAACTCACAGTATCCCTGCACAAGATCATCTGTCCAAGAGGAGCAATAACAAATAGATGTTTCTTAGTGTGGGATATGCCCTCCCCTTACTTCAATGGTTGCTTCACACTGTCGTTCCATTCTCAGCAACAGATTGTCCAGCAGTTCTTGCGGTAAGAGTGCCCATTCCTCAATCAGCATCTGTTTCAGTTGCTGCATGTTCCCTGGGGGCTGCAAACATGCTGCAATGCATCTCCCCAAAGCATCCCACACATGTTCTATGGGATTTAAATCAGGGGAGTATGCTAGCCAATCCATTTGGGTAATATCTTCATTTTCCAGTAGCTGCTTAACAGCACGAGTCGGATATGGCCATGCATTGTCATCCATAAAAATGAAATCTGCTCCAATGGCACCTTGGAAGAGACACACATGGAGAAGGATTACCTCCTGACAATAGCAATTTCCAGTTACAGAACCTCTGTCGTAAATGCGGAGTTCATTCCACCCATTCAGCATAATGCCTCCCCAGACGAGAACTCCAGGACCACCATAACAGTCTCTTTCGGTTATGTTACTGAGATGAATCTGTGTTCCAACCTCTCTTCAAATCAACTGGCATTGAGAATCGTTTGTGGCACTGAAACGACTCTCATCTGTGAAGAAGACGCGACTCCATTGATCAGATGTTATGCTCTTTGCACTACTCTAAACAGTGGCGCCGATGACGAGCTGTCAACGGAATGCAGCGTTCTGGATGGCTGGCAAATAGCCCTCCTTTATGAAGGCATCTGGCCGCAGTAAACCACAACACTTGTTGCCCCACTGCTGTACACAGTTGCTGAGCAATGGCACTTACTGACTGGTTTCGTTTTTTTTTTTTCGCTTGCAGGACAATATAGCAGTCATCCACTGCAATTGTTTTTCTGGGGCAGCCACCATCAACCTTATGAACAGCTGTAACTGTGGTTTTGAAGGCTTTCCAAGTGCGTGAAATGATACTTTTGTTGACTATAAACTCTTTAGCTACGCTGGTCACACTATGCCCCTCCTCCAGTTTTCCAATCACTCTTCTACATGTGAAGTCGTCCAGGTGTTTCTTTTAGCCATATTTCACAGACACACTCACTTGCATTTGAAACTAAAGTCTTTAATTGCTCTTCCGTCCTTCCTTTTACTGTAGGCTTGAACTGCTCACAATGAGCGCACGCGTTTTGCATATGCTCCCATCACATCTGACATTTTGCCACTGATATTTGCATGCACATGACCTTTCTTCTGAATAATGTGTTCATTGCACTGATTGCAAGAACTCCTTTTATGCAATTTCATGGCTATCTGCTTAAAATCTACATTGTTGCTTAAGTTTTGCATACCAGTGTATACACATAATATAAGATAACTTGAGGAGCAATAAAATCAAAGACAAGAGAAACTATATAGTTCAATATGAATAAGACAATATCAAGAAAAAAAGTATACAATATAAATAAGAGAAAGACATTGAGACCATTTCTTCATCAGGAAAGAGATAGTTAACTATGCTAAAAGAACACCTTTTTCTGACATGCACGTAGGACAAATCTCTAAAAATCTTCGTGCAATTCCCTCGAAAAGTGTCTGTATTAAAATCAAATATACATTGAATTACTTTAAATATACTCATATTTTAAATAAGTAGAATCAAATCAATACATTAAGTGTATTTGTGTAAACTGATGATAGTTTCCTTCAATTTAAGACAGAAAAGTTGCTCTGATTATTTTCTTTTACCATCAAACTAGATATATCTAAATATTTTTCTTTGGTTTAAGGTCTAGAAACACAGCTTATCTAGTATATATACTTTATTAGCAACTAACTAGTCATGGGGCTGAAACTTCTATAAATAATTAATGTTACTGTTTATGTATTTAAAAGTTAAGTATTTAACAGAGTGGTGTTTTTACTGATGCAGCATTTACTTTTACTAAAAACTAAACATTCTCCTATAGTTTACAAACTGTGTTGGAAGTGGGTTTCTCCCACTTCCTATGCAATTTCTACTTCTACATGAAGATATCAATAATATATAATAAGTGATGATATCTACTACATGAAAGTGTCATCAATAGTAATAGGTTTCAAGGATGCTACACTTATATTTTCTGAAAAAGAGATTGCACAGCAAGGCAATCTGTATGACTGATTTGACACCACATTGTGAACTGCTTAACAGTCTCAAGCTGTTGTAAGACATTCCAGCATCCACCTTCTTTAATTGTCTTCCAGGAAGATTTTCCAGTAAGTGGGCAGTAATCATATGTCACAAGTGAAGAAATCTGAAAAACCCCCGACACCAATACTAGCAGATATCTTGACAAAAGGCTGCGGCACAAAAACAATCTCTTATAGTTCAACAGTCTCTGATATTAAGCAAGGGAACCTCTGCTGTTGAGAACATAACTTACCACAACACATTTATTTGTGTAATTTAGATATGATTTCAGCATGTGTATTATATTTTAGCAGATTAGATTATTTAGAATCTAATTTAGTTTGTACTTATGAAATCTTTTTAATTTAGATAGTGAAGAATCAGGTTTTTGAATTTTTCACATCATATACCTTGTTGTAATTTTAAATTTTACTTTAATTTAAAAATAAATATTTTTTGTTTTCATTTAATTTAATCTTGGGATTTTCTTCATTATAACATAATATGAATATTATGCCTATCAACTTCTTTTAGTGAGTAAAAATAAAAACATTCATGAATGTAAGTATATTTTGAAAAATACCAAGAAGTAATTTGAGGCAAAGAAAAGAAATGTCTTAATTAATCTATAAATTTTTCTCCGCATCATCACAAACTAGCAACTAGTATTTGCTAGTTTCAGTATATCAAATATTATGAATTATTTAATGATTGTGAATTGTTAACATCAAAATATTTTAAGTGATTCATAAAATATGTTGTATGTATGTTAAAGTGGAATTCATGTGTTACATTTAAAATGTAATCATATTTATTAAGTGCAATTTGAACTGTTAAATTATAATTGATATGTAATTTATTGTAAATTATAATTAATGTATTTCATGTAAAAACTTTCCATTATTAAAAATGTGTATTTTACTTTAGCATTGTTATCTTTTAATTTAGATTCTTGACTGTTTCAGATTAAAAAATAATAATAAATTTAAATTACGATAAATATTTAATTGTAGATACTTCCCATTGTGTATAAATATCGATTATATATATTGTTAGTTATTTTAAATACAGTTTTTCATACTTTATTAGATATTTTAAAAGTAAATAATTCTAAAAAAAAAAGAAAAAAAAAAAAAAAAAGAAAAAAAAAACGTTTTAAAAATTAATGAAATAATGTTGTAAAATCTAATGAACAGGACAATTTAATGTATAATTCTTTTTATTTAAGAATTATAATTAGTTTAATGACCTCTAACTTTCATATTTTTTTTAGAAAAAAAGAAGTGCCATTAAGTCCAAAAGATAAAATTTTGCATTGCAGTGTAGTTGCTGATGCCATTTGTTCTCCTAGTCTCAGGTGAATTATTATTTTTTTTATTGATAGATTTTCATGTTTTATAATCTATGGGAAAAGAGGCTTGATGGGGGGGGGCATTTGGTAGTGTATGTTTATACAGAAAAAGTTTTTCAGTTAAAATTAAGGTTTAAATTCTTAATTTGTTTTGCGTTCATTGAATATCATTTGAAACTAATGTATATATTTACAAAATTAGTTTTTACTCTGCACTCATTTTGTTAAAAATGTTTTTTTTTCACAGATCTATTGAAATAATTTTTTCTTTTTAAAAACACGATGTTCTTTATTAATAGCGCTGCAGTGTTATTTGAATTTTGTTTTTACCGTTTAAGCATTCTAGATCTGGACCTTAGTTTCTTTCTTTTTTTTTTTTAATTTGGGATCATGAATGCAATAATAAAATTATTGCAGATCATTTATATATATTTTTAAGAAGGAAAATTAATTTCACAAATTTAATTTAAAAATTTATAGTTAAAAATAATTTCAAACAATCCCATTTATTTTTTCTTATAAAAATCTATTCATTTCCAATTATGTACCTGTACATTATATGATTTATTCTATTTTAGTTATATAATTTGATATGAAATTACAATAGACAAAAATAAATTTGCCAGATGGTACTAAGTCAATGATTTTGAATCTTTTCTTACATCTAATGTTAATAAGTTCTGTTCCCAATTTAAATTTTCAAATATATTCATGAAACATAAATTTGTGCATTTGATCTGGTAGACTAATATATTAGGTTGGAGAATAAGTTCTTAGCATTTATACCAAAGACTTTTATTTAAACAAAAAACAATAATTATATCAATATGTTAATCAATTATATATTCGCCATTGCTGTTTACAACCTGGTGGATGCTGAAGGACCTCCTATTCAAGCTCTTGGAGTGTGGCTTTGATGACTTAAGCATTATGGGGCCTGGTGTTGTCGGGAAGGAGTATGGTTTGACCATGTTGATCAGCTCTTTTCAGTTGAATAGCCTCATTCACGTGGTGTAGCTCGGCAATGTAGAGCTCCATGTTGACTGTGGCATTCTTTATGAGCATTTCCCAGTGCACCATCCCCTCCCAGTCCCACCAAACACATATCGTGATCTTCATTTGGATGAAGGTCCAGCTTGACTCTTGGCTTTGATGTATCTCCTGGAGACACCCACTCTCTCTTTTCTTCATATTGATGGAGAGGCACCATTTCTCATCTCCCCTGATGATTTGGTACAAAAAGCACTGTTTATGCTCAATGATGGGCGAGATGCTGAGAAGCAATTTGAAAAGGACTTTCTTTGTTTTTTTTATTGAACTTGGGAGGCACCCAGGCCCCCAATTTTTTGGCAAATCCCATTGAATGAAGGTGATTGAGAGTTGTTTTATGATCACAGTTCATTTTTCCTGCCAATTCCCGACTGGTTTGACGACCATTCTCCTTCAAAAGTGATTTGAAACGTTCTTCATTAAATTCATAAGGCCTTCCGCTCTGGGGTGTGTCATTGAGATCAAATTAGCAATTTTTTAACTTAGCAAACCATTTCCGTGTTGTAGACTCACCCATTGCACCTTTTCCATACACGTTGCTAATGTCCCGGGCTGCTTCGGCAGCTTTTTGACTTCGATGAAAAGCAAAGAAAAGCAGGTGTCGAAAATGTTGGTTTTTACCACCTGGTTATTCCATATCAGAGCCTCAAAACTTATGAAAAATAAAATAACTCAGAAATACAATTAACATAGATTTGTAGAGCAGAAATATTTCTATTGAATGTGTACTTACCCATGGCCAAACAGCAAACAAATCGTTGTAAAATAAAAGTAATAAAAAAAACGCTACAAACTTATTCTCCAACCTTATAGTAATAATATTATAGCAATATGATAAAGTGTAATTATAAAAATGTTTTTAATTTCTGTCATACTGGAAATATTTAGCAGGCTATTGGTAATGCTCTGAAATTAATAATAATACTTGGGGGTAAATATTAAGTATGATTATTATCTATCTGTTTCAATATTGTATGTTTTCTTTTGGGTACAAAATAAAATTGTCTTTGAATCAATTAAAAAAGTAAAATAATAACTATTTATGGGAAAATAAATCGATAGCAAAATAAATTCTAAAACCTGTTAACCTATTGCAGATGAGAAGGGAAATCAAACTGTTCAAGTTCTTATATGCATGTCACATGTTAGCAACAACCATTAGAAGAAACATAGCAATGTTTTTTGGAAAAAAGTGAATTAAAATCATATGACAATATTTTAACGTATTTAATGTAGGGAAAAATTTATGATTTTTATTTGGCAACAGCATTACAAGTGTTTTTCAAAATTATTTTTATTGGTCTCTACATTATGCTCTGTTTCATTGCATTTTTTTAAAGGTAGGGCTAAGCCTCATCTCACCTTCATTTTCTCAGGGAATGCATAACAACTACATTGCCTGACATGGCAACAGCCAATGATGAGCCTTATGAGCTCAAAAGGTTTCAGAGCTCATAAAAGTTCATAACATCGATATATGTAAAAAAAAATTAAAATATTTCTCACAAAAACCATTTATTGCTAAAAATTTACAAAGAAAATAATCACAAGAATAAAGCATTTTATATTAATGCTGTACATAATTCATACAGTAATTGTAATATTGAAATTTTGTGACCTTTCTGACCAAAGACTAAGTATCTAGTCATGCATAGTCTTTAGCATTTTGGTGTACTTTCTGGTGTTCACCACAAACATTACAAATATTCGTTAATATTAGCTAAACGTGCAGAATTTTTAACATAATCTGCTATATTATTTTTTTAAATATTCAATTAAGGCAAAATCTAGGAGGAAAGATGTTAAAATGAAAAAGTTTTACAGTTCTTTATAGTACACTTGAAATTTTCAACTTTTTTTGAAGAGTTAAAAATGGTTCTTGAGAACTTTTTCATGAGATGCTATACAATTTCAGGTTGTTCTGATCACTTAAGTTTCTTTTCAAACATTAGAATGAAATTTTTTGAAATAAATCATCTTCATCAGATGAAACTGCTCATTGCATACTATGTGAACAGCAAGAGTGATGCGTTGTTCATGGATTTTCACATGTAAAAATAGCCGTTATGAAACATTAGATGACAATTGTGTGGAACACAATCCATAGTGATCAAATTCCTCATATAAACTTGCTTTAAGCTTGAACAATGACTGTGCACTATTTTAAGATCAGGATTTCAATGCTTCTTTTCATAAGATGTGATATAATTCCTCATTTTTTAGTGTTTTGATCTGGAACACTATTTTTTTAATTATCAGTCCTTCAAATATAGATTTAAGAAAAGTTAATAGTCCAGTAAAATTTGTATTGAACACTGTAGGCATGTGTTATTGCTTGTGGTACAACTCTGTGGTGCCAATTTTATAAAACAGTCCTTGGTTACGTTCAATAATGTTATGAACTTGGAATGAACCTGGAACAAGTTAAAAACTTTCCATGGCCTGCAGGACTTCTAAATTTAAAGCATTCTTTCATTTATATTAAGTACTAAATGTTTGTGATCAAATATTTGCTTATAGAAATACAAGATTTTTGTAGACTTAGTTTACCATTATTAATTAATCATTATGTCCTACATTCTTGTTAGAAGCATTATGATAAAAACAGTTTTAGAGTCTTCATTAAATGCTATTAGAAACACTGTTTAAGTTGAAGAATTTTAGGTATATGGTATTTTTCCAATCAAAATATAATTTTTCTATGTTACCAACACAGGCATGAAATTCTGTTTAATTCCAACAATTTTTGTTGGCTTTATTTTCAATACTGCCCAGTATTTGAAATAAATATTTCTTAGTAATCAATAAATATTTAAAATATTAATATTTTGAAGACTTAATTTTAAGGGAAACATTTTTAATAATGATTTTCTAACTGACATAATTATTTAACAGTCATATTAATCAAAAAAATATTGTTTGAATACAACACATTAATCTTGCAATTTTTTGTAAGTTGCTTACAAACTTCTGGTGTTTAGGGACTTCCAGTTGGAAGCTACTATTGTATACTTTCATTACTAATGTATTGAAAAGTGATTAATGGATAAAAAGCACTGTTAAAATTTTATTAATATAGTAACAAATTTCATATGAATTAAAATCTGTGGGAATAAAACTAGAGTATTATTGAGATAGGAATGTATATAGATTTATGGAATAATAGAGTTCAATTGTGAAATTTTTCTTTGAGGAAAAAAAATGTACAAACAAATTTGTTAAAAAAATTTTTTTCATTTGTTTATAAATTAATAAAAAAATTCTTAAAATATAAAAAATAGATTGGAACATTTGAAATCAAATGTAGTCTACAGTATACACCATTGGCCATTAAAAATGCAATACCATAAAAGGAAGCAATTAAAAAGGCATTTATTGTCCATAAACAATAAAGCATGAAGATAAAATTATTAATTTACAAAAAGTTGTAAATTTATAGGGGTGCAAAATTAGTAGAAATTCTTATTGTCCCTTTAAATAGCCCTTATCTGGTTAGTCACAGAGTTGAATTAGGCTTGGATGATTGAAACAGACAACTTCAAGTCTTTTAAACTTCAGTTAATAACTGGTGAAGGTGGCAAGTACATCTCTCAGTAACATATAACCTAATACTTTCAACTGGTGAGAGACCTGGATAATATACAGGCCAGAGCAACAATCAAATACTCTTTATCAAGGTGTATCAGAATACAATATGCAGTCTTGTTGAAAGATGGTCTCAAAGATAGAGGTCAAACATTGGCCTTAGAACTAGAAATGTGCTTATTGGTACCTAATGGTTGGCCATGTCATCACACTAGATTCAGGGCTTCTAAGATAATCTTTAGAGCCTCCCAATATGTATACAGCTACAAGAATGCTGCTTGTAGAGTTACAGAACTAAGTCTCCTCTACAAAGACTACATTTTGCCACTTCTATATCAAACTTTGAAAGCGGAATTCACCATAGTGCTATCTGCTTCTATTCTATATAGTGAAGAGAAGCCAAATGGGCATGGTGCTCCACACATCGCACTGTACAATTGCTTTCTGGACATGCTACAAACAAGTCTATTTCCTGAATAATTGTCTCTGAAATGGTTTTATGCTTTTACAAGGCTAACCTCACAATAAAGCTGTTTTCTCTGGTGGTAGTCTTAGTAGAATTTTCAGATTCTGTATGCTGTTGTATATGACCCTTTGCTCATTGATTCCATATTTTCATGATATTAGTTGGATTTGGATCAATGTGAAGAGTATGGAATGATAATCTACTCTCGATAGTTAATGATTCAGCCTCTATGGAATTCTCATACTTGGTAATAAACATTTCTTATTTGAGGCATACTATGATATTCAGAGAAAATTGTTTAGAGCTCAGGAGAATGTCCTCACTGGGGCAATAAAATATTTTTCATCAATTAAAATAGGGATAGTGCAGATGACATAGCTGTGCATTTTCCTGTTAAAACACGGTGTTACAGAAGCCCAAAGATAAAATAAAACTGTTGACTTTAATACTTCAATATTATAATGCATGCTATTGGCATTGCAATTGAGAAATTATTGAGACCTGTATTCAGTGAAACTTCCATATCATTTTAAGTGATGGATATGGATGATAACCTTGAGTGCATGCTGGCATTATTTGTTTAACACGATATTACTGAGTAATTGATAGCTATGATACTATTTTTTATAAAACTGAAGTTTATGTGAAATTATGATATGGCTCTATTTTTGTCTAATTTCTTCACTATGACAAAATTGAACACCTTGAAAAATAGAAGCAAGCATAGCTCAAGACCTGGTTGTTGTCCTAACAGTTCAAGAAGCTAAAAACATTGTTCAAATTTTTTTTGTAGATTTAAACAACTTCATTTCATGACATGGAACATATATATACAACCTATTAAAGCCTATGAGACCTTAACCTTTTCAGCTGTTAGTGAAGGCAGCTGCTCAGATCTGTATGCATATTGTTTGACTGTTTTGCACCCATCTAATCCATATTCTGTTGACAGTTATAAGATTTTGATCAATGCAAGTGATAATATTGCTGTAAGATAAGCTCTTTGTGGACTATTAAACACTGATCATATTTGAAATAAATTATTCTCACTACACAAGACTTAATATCTTACAATTAAAGATGGTATGTTGCAGGATATTAAGATCGGATGTAAAATGATAAGTCAAGTTTTGTTTGCTGATGAATCCCGATTCAGTTAATGTGATAGACATATTTTTATGTGGAGATAAGAGACAAAGTAACTCGACATTTTTTTGCGATAGGCTGTGTTACAGAAATGGGCTGATAGTAGAAATATTTATTGTCTTACATATTATTTATATAGATGTATTGGTTTGCATAATTTTTTGAATGATAACTTGATTGCCCAAAAGTAGGCAGATAAGATTCTGTGGTTTCATATTTATGCTGCATTTCAATACAGGATAATGAAAAACCTCATACATATTTTCCTGTTGAGAGCATGTTTAAAACTGAAATAATGCAGCTTATGAAATGGCCAACATACTTTCCTAATCCAACTCTGAGCGTGTTTGTGGTGCTGCAAAACCAAACACTTTTTTTACTAAATGAGACTTGAAGATTTCTTTCATAAATCTTATTATACATTTGTTCAAATGGCTGTTATGTGATTCATAACGTTCATTTGAGCATGTTTGAAAAAGATGTGTCTGTCTTAGCTTTGACAAATGACCATGTTAAATAGCATTATTACCGTATTTTCCTGTATATAATCCGCAGCGGCGTATTATCCATGGCAATTTTTTTTCCGGCGAATAGTCTAAAATATGTACTGCTGATAATATTGGTGTCACATAAAATTAAAAAAATGCAGAGTAGGATTAAAAATTTAATAAATTGTATAGAAAAAAAGCATTTATGAAAAATATCAGTCTAGATCTAGTTCATCGCAAAGTGGGATAAACTTGAGATGAAAGCACGAGATCGATCAAAAGCGATAATTTTGAGAAGAGATTCTTGTGAAACTTATCGATATTTAGCTTCTAATAACTTTTAAAAAGATGTTAGACAGATTTAAATTAATATATATTTGCTTCGTTAATATTTAAATGAAAGAAATGGATTATGTACAAATTGCGTATTTTATAAAATTTTTTTTATTTATACCGCGCGTGCTTTGTTTTTCACTTCACATTAACACATTTGAGGCCATTGTTTTATTTGCTTTCGCTATAGCTTTTAATTAAAAATCTGCTGTGTAACTTAAAAATTTTCGCTTTCATATGATGATATACGTATTAGAATATTTCCAAAACGAAGCAGCTCACGTCAAGGCAAATTGCAAAATGACGTTAGCGAACCGTAAAATCTTTAAGAGGAACCGAATTCGTTTTTGAACGTAATTGCACAAAGCCGATTATAGTTTAAATAACTCAGGTGTGTCGTGGTACTCAGGTGTGTCTGTTATTTATTTTATGAAACAGAGTATTTCTTTCAAAACTTTCTTGTAATATTTTCTGATGGAGAATGTTTTTTATCAGATAATCCGCGGCGGCGTATAATACGCACAACGAAATTCGGAACTTTTTTAACACATAATCCAGGGATTATATACAGGAAAATACGGTAATAAGCAATGTGTTTTTGTCATTTATATCTATACAAATTGTGTGCTAAAGCATTCATTCTTTTTTTTCTATTACTCTAATTAATTAAAACTCTCATATAATTATTTTTGTGTTTTTTACCATTTTGTATATTGTTAAACATGTACCACCATTTGATGTTCTTGCATTGAATTTTCAATTTTTGTTTGCTTCCTAATTATTGATTAGAATATACAGTACTATGGGTTAAAATATGTTTTTTTTACTTAGCTCACAAATATATTTACAAAAAATAATGATGTAAATAGTTATTTTATTATACATAGCCTCACACATATGCACTTACACATTTACGAATGTATCATGCTAAATCTGTTGTCCAGGTTTTCACTATTTTGGACAAATATTAATGTCTAGTTATTTTTATAATATTTTAAGACAATTAATAATTTGAAATAAGTTAATGTATCCATTAACAGATTCAAAATTTTCAGAATAAGCTAGTTCTGGAAATTGGATCCACTTTAAGCTGTTTAAATAACTTTAAATGACTAACATTTTCTAAGCATTTGTTTATTTTCCCTAATTGACGAGTCTCCAAAATTGTCTTTTCACTTAGAATACTTATAGTATTTGGTTCATGTTTTGTGTATATATTTTATATTTGTTTTAAACTATCTCCTGGTCAAAGTTGTCCTAGTTTGTAAAAGGTGAGTTTAGAGTTTTAAACTAAAAATGCTTGTTATATTTACTTATAAATCAATTAAATGTCCTACTTTTGCATATCAATGGGATATAAATTTTATCTTAATTTTAGTAGTTGATTTTCAGATTGTCTTATTCTATATACACATGGCAGTTGTAAAGTCAGTATAAATTTATTTAAATAATTTTTGCTGATTGAAAAATATCTGTATTTAACATTTAATTGTATGTTATCTTTAAAAAGTAAAGAATCTTTTGTGCTTGCTAAATTTTTTGAATTGAAATATTTTGCATCAATATACTTATAGACTAATTGTTTTATTTTATTCTTTAGATCATCATCTGATTTTCCAAAAGTATTAGGTTTGGCAATGGATACATTTTTAGCATGCTGTGATGATGAAAGTTCAGATGTTCGCTTGATGGCTGATGAATGCTTAAACAGGACAATAAAGGTTGTAATATTTTAATATGCATTTTGTTGCAAAATTTAAAACTTTTCGTTTGTCAAACATAAAATATTTATGACAAAAGGAACTGTTTCAGAATCTTGAAATTATTGTGGAATTGGGCTTTAGTTATTCTGAAGCATCGAAGCATGTGTAAAAATAGTTTATTAAATATATGGAATAAAAAAGTATATAAATACAACATACAGAATATAACATGTGAACAAAATTTTCGTAATACACAATAATTTTTAAGAACCTTCAAAAATTGTTATTATGATAAGTTTTTCTTTGTTTATTAAATTTTGTAATCCTCTGCTTTCTCTTTTTTATTTAAAAATTGTGATGGTAAGAAATCATTATATATATTCTTTAGGAATGAAAAATAATACTATTCCCATAATGATTATTTTCAGTTTCATGATTGTAGAGAATTTTTATTCTGATGATGGAGACTACTTTGAAGCATGGAAAATTGACTCATTATTTACCCATTAGAGCAATTATTGATACTCATATTTTACAAACTGCAAATATTTGTTTTTCAGTGAAAGCAGTAATTAAGTGAAAAACCAGTAAAATAAATATTACCCGGAGTGATAAAATTATCAGAACTAGTCTTCTTAAGACTGTACACTGCTTTTCAGGAATACTAGAGTTGATTCAAGACAATGATGCTGAAATATTGTAATACAGACTTTTGGTTATAGTTTTCTTTTTAAGTTAGTTCTTCTTAACTAAGGAATTTTCTTCAATTGCTGAAATTTTTTTTCCAATCTCATCTCAAAGAAATTGGATTCCCCTAAACTTAAATTAAAAGTGAAATCGTTCAAATTACATATCAATTGTGAAAAAACTGATAATATAGAATCAGCACTTTTTCGTAATCTCTTAACTATTGTGGGGTTTTGTTTAAAGTATTTATTCTTATTACTGTACTTTATACCCTTAAAATATAGCTGCACATATTTATGTTACAATATTTTTATGTTTTTAAAGTTTTATTTTGTTAAATGTAATTAATTACCTCTATAAACTAACAAAAATATTGGAAAAATTGAAGATACACGTATTTCTTTTCTATTATATTTTGAATGAATGACTTTTAAATTTTAAAAAGGGCTTATTAAAGTATAAAACTTATTCTTCCTCAAATATACCCATTATTTTTATTTCATAAATTAAAGAAGCATGTTTTTCTTACTTATGATAAGCAATATGTGGTTTGATTTTTTGGTCATACAAAAGTTTTGAAGTTATTGTTAATTAATATTGATATACATATGAATCATTTTCATAGCTAAAACTTACATTTGGTAGAAGTATATTAAAAGATGGAGTCTATAGTCGCCTGAAAAATATTCATTACTACTCTGACTACAATCTATGTTTTGAGTACATTCTACAATTTTATATTCATGCCATGATTAATGAACCATTTTTTCTATCACATTATTGTTTAGAAATCTGGCTAAATCCTAAAACCTAGTGACTGTCCTTCTAACAGTAATAAACCTTAACAAGACAATACAGGTACTAACTAAATAGTATCTGTATTGTCTTGTTGAGAGGAATAATCAATCTTAGTTTTGTAAGAATTATTATATGCTATCAATGTGTTGATTAATGGCTATTTATTTATCCCCAAATGAATTTCAATTGAGTAAAGTGCTTGTAAGTTCTTATTACATAGATTCATTGACTTTATTAGCACATAAAGCGTTGCCATTTGCATGTAATACAGTAATTATTCTTGTGCTGACAAACAATTGATTCACATGAGTTTCTGTATCGTAAGTAATATTTGCAATTTATTTCCAATCTAGAAGTTTTTAATGATGCAGCAGGAAAGTAAGATCCACAGTTTTGTGTCATGCAGTGTACTGAGTTAGACAACTGAAGTATATTTTCTTAAGTCTGTTGTTCTAATTATTCCTCATGTGCAATAGCCTTCAAATGACAAACTAAATCAACCCTTAATGTGCTGTTGTATAGTTACTTAAGGTTACTATAATAAGTCTATGAAAATTATAACTTCATGGCTAATTTTGAAATCTTATGATTTAACCTTATTAACACATATAGCAAGTATGAATTATTTGTGCCATTAGCCATTACAATTTTCATGTACACTTCTGTGATCAACAGAAAATGGGATTAAATATTTTGTGAAATTGTTTGATGCTCTAATACATTCTAGTATTCTAAATATTTTCCTTTAGTGCATCATTTTATACACATATTCTTCAATGAGTATTTTATTGATCCATATAAAATATGTACCTAAACATTCATTACTTTTTTAGTTTTTAAACAAATACTTCAAAATCTACATGTAATGCAATTAATATGTTCATTCAAAAATCAAAGAATTTGCTTAAAATATTACTAATCTAGATAAAATACATTTTTTTAATGATCAGATTAACTTATTCTTCAAATAACTTAAAAGAATCATTCTCTTCATTCTTTTGCTACTAAGTTTTGAGGTAAGATTTTTTTTTTGGCATATTTGTTATGACCAAGTAATCTTTCTTATATATTTTTATTTAATTAACAAAATAAAAGCTACAATATTGCTGAATATAACGTAGACATCACTCTACTTATGAATGAGTCATGCTTAAAAATTTGTGTTGTGTCAATTTTAGGAAAATTTTCAGAAAATTTTATAACCTTTCAAATTGGAGCTATAAATCTGAATTAATGTATAAAAATGAGCATAGTTACTAGAGGCAAGAGTACTCAATTTCAAAAGCTTATCATGTTCATCAGTTATTGTATAATTAAGATAATTTTCTCAATTTCTAAGAAAACATTTCAACAGAAAATGCTGGTCTAAAAATTTTGTTCTGTACAAAATTTTTCAAAAGTATATATATATTTATTTTATGAAATTTGAAAGGTATTTTCTAAAGAATTTTAAAATACTGTCTATTGTTTTTTATCATAACTTTTTCAGAATATAAAGTCCTCTTATAAATTTTGATACCTTTCTCTATAAAAAAAAGTGTATTTCATTTTAGACTCCATTGATGAAATTAATTCTCCTAATTTTAATTCTTTACATTTTACTAGTTTCTTAATCATCAAGGTTCTAGTAAAAAATTACTTTTTTTATTCACAGTTTGAAGTTTTTAATCTGTATTATGAAAAATTACTAAATTTATTTTGTGTCACTTATCAAATATAAAATTGATAGAATTCTCTTACTTTTTTTAAGGAATTATAATTTATTTTGTAACTTCAAATTCTATGAAAATTTTTGTTTCTCTCAAAATTATATTAAAAATCATTTAAGGCTAATCTAAATTTAGGTGAGCGTGTTTCTTCTTTCTTCTTCTTCTTGAGCTTGTCAGATATGTGGCACCTCTGCATTGTTGCATTTTGTACCATGCTCCAAGCCCAATTTTTTCCTAGTTCCATTGTCTTGGGTCACCTACTTTGTTTATAAAGTCTGATAGGCCCTCAATGGAGTTTAGGTGTAGCTCTTTAGAATATGGATTACCTAGAGTAGTGAATCTTGTAAGGGCAAGAGCATCACAGTCATATAGGATATGATGAGCTGATTCTACCCCTGCGTGGCATTTCCTACAAATTGGTTCCTGTTTAAAAAGTCCCATTGTATGAAGGTGTTTCCTGAAATGATAGTGTCCAGTAAAGAAGCCTACAATTGCTTGAGTCTTCAATCTTGGGAGTCTAAGAATTTCAGAGATAAGTTGAAAATCATACTTTTTGCATGCTTTTGTCCAGGAGAGTCACACCAAACTTTGTTCATCCCCTGTTTTTCCCATTTTTAAATGGCCTTCCTTGTAGTCTTCATGTTGATCCCACAAAAGGGTTCCATTCCTATTGGATTGAAAGAGGATCCCTGTTTTGCAAGTTCATCAGCTCTTTCATTACCTTCTATTCCTATATGCCCTGGCACCCAAATAAGAATAATTTTATTCCCATTTGCCAGTTCTTTAAGGAGATTTTTACATTCCATTACAATTTTTGATTTGACTTGGAATGAGTAGAGAACCATCAATGCAGCTTGACTGTCGCTGAAAATAAGAATACGCTTACCTTGGTAGCCCTTCTTTAAATTTATCTGCAGACAGTTGGTAATAGCAAGAACCTCCGCCTGAAAGACAGTGGCATGTTCCCCAAACCCTTTATAAAGACTGAATCTTGGTTCCACGCCACAGACCCCCAGTCCTGAGAGGTTGCCTTTTTTTGATCCATCAGTAAACCAGATAAGATCATTGCTGTTTTTCCATTCTTCTCTGGTAGGAAAAACTACCTCGAATGGTCTTTCAAACATGCATGTTCTTTCCATACTGTCTAAAGGCATTTGGAGAGTTGGGTGGTTGATTTTTTTGGTAAAAGTAGTATGACCTCCAGAAGAGGGCTTATCACACCACGGATTTTGCAATTTCATTCTATATGCAGTTATTCTGGCAGCGCTGCATATGAAGATATCTAGTGGAGTCGGGTCCAGAATTGCCTCTAGTGCTCTGGTAGGTGCTGTGGACATTGCACATGTGATACACAAGCAGGCCTTTCTTTGCAGACTTCCTAGCTTGTCCTTCACAGTTTTCTGTTCCACCTTACACCACCATATCACAGATGCATATGTAAAAGTAGGCCTGACAATTGCTATGTACATCCAAAACATCATTTTTGGTTGTAGACCCCAGTTTTTACCAAGCATGCGTCTGCATGTCATAATGCATTTTTTTGCCTAATTGATTTTGTAGTCAACATGTTTATTCGAGGTGAGTTTTTGGTCTAGAATCAAGCCCAGAAATTTCACCTCAGAAGCAACGTTGATTTCAACCTCAAAAAGATTTGGGATAAAGAATCCCTCCCTTTTTATTTTTCTTGTGAATGGTATAAGGTTGGTCTTCAGTGGATTTATGTCCAGATTCCTTTCCATACACCATTTGCCTACATAACTTAGAGCATTTTGCATTAGTTGACAAGTTATGTGAAAGTCTTTGCCAAGGATGAGCAGTGGTGTTGTCAAGCCGGAACGCCGTTCTGGTATTTCCTTTTTGGACAGGAACGTGTTCCGGTACTAAAGACGATTTCTGATAACGAGATTTGGCTGACGTATTGAAAAAAATTAAAAAGAATTGCTGATTTTTCTAATTTTTGACGAATTTTTACATGTATTATTATAAACAAGGGTTTGAACTGAACCTGAACCAATACAATGTAATAATAAGATTAATAAGTACTACTGTTAGCAAAATATTCTATGCAAGCTACCCAAGTCAAAGTGTCGATTAAAAAGTGTTAGGCAGGCCGCACACTGAGGCAGCATGCTTCCAACGCTCACCTATCGCTTCCCGGCCGCGTTGCTGCCCGCGAGAGATGTGTTGAAAAGTACCACAAACTGAAGCTACGGCAGGAAGATCTCACACATGCGCAATACATCTGAGCGAGTATCTTCCGTTTCTGTGATTGCTTGAGAACTATGTGGCTAAAGCGTTGACGTTTTTATTAAATATTTAAAGTTTGGTGTCTCGCATTTGAAATATAAAATTATCTCAATAGGCACGATATAAAACTTAAGAAATTTGGGATTATTATTTCAAAACTCAACCGATTTCTATTGAATGTTATTCACTGTACTTTAAAAACAAAGGTACATTTTTTTCAATCCAATTTATTAATATAGTAATATGATTAACACATCATTAAATTTATTCTAATTTTTTTAATATTATGTCCATGGCTAAAATGGTGTCAAATACACACAAAAACTGGAAATTTTTTTAAATAAAAAATAGCTAAATATGCTAAAGTGATGAATTTATTGTTTGGTGTAAAGTTATAACTGAAATTAAGTTTGATTTTTATGTAACATTTATTAAAAGGAAATTAGTTAAAAAGATATACTCCAGTAATTATTTGGGAATAAGATCATAATAATCTTTTGCTATGATGCATGTTAATTTTAAAACTAAGTTAAATAATATACATTAAATACTAGTCAGAGAATCAGAAGTTTGTTAAAGGTGTGAAAAATATTCTTTTTATAACAAACTGCAAATATTTACTCAAAACTATATAAAAGTTCTTTTAAAAATACATCTGAAAATGTATTAAAGTCAATTAATCAAACCTATATCAAACAATAGCTAATCAAATAATAGCCCAAAAAATACCGCCATCTTAGAAAGTTTGTTTTTTATAAAATATTCCAGAGATAACTATCAAACAAACACGCACAGTTTAGTCTCCAAACTATTTGATAAATTTCTGCCAAAAGCATAATGAATATTCTTAATACGTTTCTTTAATTAACAGATTCAAAAATGGCAAATATTTTGTTGGTTATTTTAAATACATTAATAACTATTTTTTATATTAATAATGATTTACACATTTTTGTTAGTTATTTCATATTTTAAATTTGTTATATTACATAAGTAAAAATGCACATTTATGTAATATAACCTAATAGTTCATATAAAGATAAAAAATCGTGGTTAACGTCATTAAGAAAAAAAAAATTTGAACATGCGAAAACAACAGCACACATTAATTCAGAAAAATTTTTAAACAGCAAACAGCATCAGCCAATAGAAAATGTAACAGAGAGTTTAAATAAGGCGTCTATTAAGAGTTTTTCTTTAGTATTTAGAACTGCTTATTATTTATCCAAACACGACCAACCATATTCGGATTATTATAATTTGCAATTGCAAGAATTAAATGGAACAATTTTGGCACCTGTTTTACCGTCCAGATATACCTGCACAAATATAATTAATCACATATTCAAAAATATGAAATTAAGAATTTGTTCAGAAATTATTAAAACAAATGGAAAGATTTCGATTCTCATTGATGAATCTACAACATTAAGTAAAAATTCTACTCCAATTATATTTTTAAAATTCGAAATAAATAAAATCAGCGAACCACTATTCCTTTTTTTTTATTATTATTTAATAGAATTGTTCGATCAAACAGCATCCACCATTACAGAATACCTTTTGAATAATTTGGAAAAATATGGCTTCAACGAGAAATATTTGAAACAAAATTTAATTGCATTTACCAGTGACAGAGCAAGTGTAATGTTAGGAAAAAGGTTAGGAGTAGCTACAAAATTATTGAGTAAATTTCAAAAAATAATCACGTGGCACCGTTTAAATCATTGTCTGGAGCTCTTTGTTAACGATGCTGTCGCGGAAGTAAATGATATTAACCATTTTCTCATATTTATGGATAAATTATATACCATTTATCATCAATCTCCTAAAAATCAACGCGAACTAGAATCATGCGAGAAAAATTTGAGAGAAGAAATTAAAAAAATAGGACGTGTTTTAGGAATAAGGTGGATAGCTAGTTCATTCAGAACTGTTCATGCAGTTTGGCAAAATTTAAAATCTCTTGCTGAATATTTTCATCAAGCCATAACTGATGAAACTCGTTCAAAAACTGATCAGAGTGTCTAAAAAAATATATCATGTCTAAACAGTTTATAATTAATTTGTAATTAATGTATGACGTTTTGTATGAACTTTCCATCTTGGCTGAAGTGTTACAGAACAGAAGTGTAACGATAGTATATGGAAACAAACTAATCCATCGAACTATTCGCTATTTGGAATCACTAAAAGACGTTAAAAAAGTAAACGAACTCATAGAAGCATCAGAGGCTGTTCAAGTGATGAAAGCAGGAACATTAACAGATAATAAAAAAATTACTATTATTAACAGAAATCAATTCCTTGTAAGTCTCATTAATAATATGACTAGAAGACTAGGTACAGAAAATGATTTGATAAGTGAATTTCAAGCACTAGATCCAACGGAGTGGCTAGCAAATATTGAAATTGGCTATGGAGAAAATGAAATCCAGTCATTATGCACCAGTTTTAATTTAGCATCACCGATGCGATGTATCAATGCCTTTAGAGTTTATATTGATACTGGAGGCAAAGTAATTCCTGAAGATGTAGAAATCCTAATTTGATACATAAATGTTGTACTTTGCACTTCGGCAGAGTGTGAGCGCGGATTCAAAAATATGAATATTATTTTAAATGAACAAAGAAATAGAATATTAATTGAAAATCTAACAAATCTTTATTTATAAAAATGAATGGTCCACCACAACAATTATTTAAGGCAGATGATTATGTAAAAACTTGGTTAAGGTCTCATCGTTCAGCGGATGACAACAAAACAAGGAAAATTCAACCACAAGATCCTGAACATAATCCTATTTGAAATATTTTATAAAAACCATTAGTATTTTCATGTATTGTTAAAAATATTTAGACAATATTGTTTGAGTATCTACTATGCGTATTTTATTATTTGTTAACTAATTTTTATTAAACGTTCCTATTATTGTAATAAACATATATATATACAAAATGGTTTTCTTTGCTTTTTGTATATTGGTTTTCTTTGCTTGAAATATACAAAATGGTTTTCGTAATGATTTTCGTTTCCTTTCCTTTTTTGCTATATACAGGGCTGATCCTAGTGACAGGCGAAAATTGGGGGAAATCTCGCCCCGTCGTGAAATTTGGGACATAAGACCTAAAAAAAAAAAACTGTCGCCGATAGGATTATCATGAAAAATCACCCCCCCCCCGTCGTTAAATTTGGGACATGTGACCACACAGAGTGGCTGCATACTCAGGATCGGCCCTGTCTCTATAATTATATATATGCGTTCTGGTAAAAAAAAAAAAAATTAGCACAACACCACTGAGGATGAGGATGACAATATCATCAGCATACCCCTGGGTATAGTAACCTATAGAATTAAGATGTTTTAATAGGCTATTTACAACCAGATTCCAAAGTAATGGTGATAATACACCTCCTTGTGGACAGCTTCTGGTTGCCTTCTTTTCAAATGTCTCATTGAAGATTTTCATTTGTATAGTTCTATCCGAAAGCAGGGTCCTAGTCCATGAACAAATTGCATGGTCAATCCCTGTATCCCTTAAGACATTAAGGATGGATAGATGAAAGGTGTTATCAAAAGCACCTTGGATATCTAGGAAGGTGGCTAAGGCAATTTCCTTTCTCTCCAGGGTGTCTTCAATCTTAGATACAAGCTTGTGTAACGCTGTCTCTGTAGATTTGCCAAGTTGGTAGGCAAACTGTAGATTATGCAAGGGACTATTACTACCCAGGTAGTCTCTGATGTGCCTTTCAATGATTTTCTCCATAATTTTGAGAAAGAATGAAGATAAGCTTATTGGCCTAAAAGACTTAGCCTGGTCCTACTTTTTTCCAGGTTTAGGAATGAAAACAATCCTAGTCTTTTGCCATAGCTTTGGAATACATTCCAGTGCTAAGCTAGCTCTGTATATTCTAGTTAGCACAGGGATAATAAGATCTCCTGCGTTCTGGATCATTACAGGCATGATTCCGTCAGGTCCAGGACTCTTCAGAGGTTTGAAGGTGGAAATAGCCCACCTAACTTTATCATGATTGATAATGCTCTTAGCATAGGTCCTTTGATTTTTCTGAATTCTTTTTACAGAACCAATGAAATGCTGCCCTTCGTTGCTATCAATATCAATGGCTCCCAGAAAGTGAGTTTTGACCATAACTTCCATTACTTCTTTTCCGGTACTAGCAAATTTGCCATCCTCATCCTTTAAGTTTCCAACCATTATAGGTTCATCCCTTCTAAGGATTCTTTGGAGTCTAGCTCCTTCAGAGATTGACTTCACCTCTTCACAGATTTTTCTCCAGGATTCTTGTTTGCTTCTCCTAACATTTTTGTTATAGTCAGTGAGTGCTCTCTTGTAGTTGTCCCATTCTCCATGTTTCTTTGCTTGGTTAAAGAGTTTTGCTTTGTTTTCTAACATTTGCCCTTTCAGTTTCCAAAGAGTTATTCCACCAAGGACACTGTGGCTTTGCTCTTTTGGTACGTATTGGGCAATTTTTATTGTATGAGCCTAGAATTTCACTCTGCAGAGTTTCTGCTGTGGCTTCTAGATTATAATTGTCTCTAATATAATTTTCCCCCAATTCAGTTAGCCCCATGATATCGTTTTGGAAATTCTTCCAATTGGTCCTCATGGGGTCCCTGAAGCGGCGGTCAATATTTATACTGGAGTTTATTTCTAAGTGGATGTTTTGATGGTCTGAACCTGATAGTCTCCCATCAACTTTCCATTTCATGATATTTTTACTAATAGCCGGTGTTGCTAAAGTAATGTTGATTACTTCAGATCGATTAGAAGTTATAAAAGTGGGATCGTTGCAATTGTTTAAAATATCCAAACCATAGTTAAGAATAAATTCCAAAAGACACTCACCTCTTTTGTTCGTGTCTGTGCTGCCCCAGACGATATGATGAGAGTTGCAGTCTAGCCCAAGGACTGCCTGCAATTTGTGTTCTGCACAAAACTGCAAGAGTTTGTGCAGTGTTGGATCAGGTGGAGCCTTCTCTTCATAGGGTAAGTAGACAGAGCCAAAAACAATTTCTCTATCTTTTCCCTCTATGTTGAGTCTGACTTTCACTGCTGTTAGGTCCCTATGAATAAACTCGGTTTGAGGTAAAACCTCAATATCTTTATCTATGAGGATGCAGGCTCTAGCTTCACTGTTAAGATCATAAATGATCTTACCTTTTGTTCCTTTAAGACCACTGACTCTACCCCTGACAAGCAGGGTCCTTGAATCAGGGCCAGGTGAAAATCCTCACCAAGAAAATTCTTAGCGAGGTTTGTGGTACCACTTCTACTGTGGTGGATGTTGGCTTGAAGAACCTTCACCCCCATCAGTTTTTGAAGGTTTGTCAAGGACTTTGGCTTGAACTTGGTGAAGTCCAATATAAAATTCCCCTTCTCCCATGTGTAGCCGCATCCATTTCAGGCACGCTAAGGATGATGGTCTGTCCTGATGGTTCATTCTTCCGATGGAGTGATAGCGTGTTTAGTTGCCCATCTAGCAATAGTTTTAAAAGTTGTGAAGAAGTGTATCAAAATAGCATTGTAAGTCAAAATTCCTTGTAATCAATTCCAAGAAATTTATAACCAGTCTACGCATAATATTTCACAAAATTAAATGCAGCAACTGTACAGAAACTAACATTCTTTTCTCCTTCCCCATAATCCATGTTGTTAAACACTAGTTGTGCATCATATTATGACCTGAAATGGTAGAGGCTGTTTAGTCAGTGTCATTTGTTACATTATTTTCTTTGTTCAGCAACATCTGGATTTACCAAAGCGAAAAAGTTAAAGATCAGAACTGATTTGGAAGTATGAACACTTTTATCAGTTGCAGTAAATATGTCTTTCTTGTAAAATTCCAACATTTTACAAGAAAGACATATTAGAAAATTATATAATTAATTTTTTTCCACTATCTTCTTTTCGATTATAGTTTTTATTTTATTTAAAAAATTCTTAGAAAATATCTACAAACATTTTTGCTAGCCAAAATTTTTAAAATCTGTAAGAAGAAAAAAAATTGATGATATAAATATAAAAATTGAACATTGATTTTCTCTTTTTATGTATTTAATTACAATATTAAATTAATAAATAATCATTATGTATTACAAATAAATGTTTCTACATGAGTCTTTTTTTTATTTTTGTTACACTCAAACTCATAATTTGCATATTTAACAGATTTTAGAAATTTTCATTTTTCACTCAAATTATAACAAACTAAAAAAAGTATGTTTTTTGAAAAAAAATAGCATTAAAATATCTTAAATTTTTCAGACTTTTTAAAAACATATCTAAATGTAATTTATGCATAAAAATGTTATAACTGCTATTATATAATAAGCACAACTACTGTTTATATATAATTAGATACATTTATAAAATATTGAGAAAGATACACATAATTTTATAATAAAATTTTCTTCATTCTAATTTGATTGCTTATTACAAATTAAATACACTATGCTGTCACAGATTTTACATGTGAACAGTGATTTTTTAATGAATCTATTCCTGAAATTTTAACCTAAGAAATGATTAATTACTTATAACTATAATATATAAAATATTTAAATTTTTGCTGTTGAGTTGTATAATAAACAAACCAAAATAAAAATAGCTTTAGGAAGTTTATTATAAGAACATATGTAAATTAGATTAAAATAGATAAAAAATTTAGGAATACTGGAGATATAAATACATTTTTTTGGCAAAACTGTTTTTTCTTTACTAACTTTTTTGTTTTATTTATGTTATTTCAAATTAAATCTAGAAAATCTTTTAAAATTGGGATTTAAAATAAAACGTTATTTTTGAAAAATTTATAAGCAAATTATTCAGTTGAACACAACACAGTTAAAGATAAGTTACCCAGTAATATAAAATTACATTTTTGTTTATTTTATCATAAAAAGTAAATCAGTTCTTACTTACAAATGCAGCCTTTTGAAGATTTTTGTTTTTGATTTTAAAAAAATGATATATATTGAATGCTAATACATTAACTATTCATAAGTTTTATTGATAAACTATATATTTAATTATTAATATTGTATTATAATATATGCAAGTATATTGACTGTAAGTTTTCATAAAAACAACTGACAGGCATCATTTTAAAGTAGATACTGAACATGTAATAGTTCAGTATCTACTTAAAAACGATTTTGTTAATGGTTAGCTTAATAAGACTTGAAAATTTTATATATTTTTGAAATACAGGAAATTTACAAAAACTAAGCAAATTTATATCGAAAATATTCATTTTACATAGAATAATTTATTAATAATGTTGTTTGAAGTTTCATTTCATTTTAATTGTTCAAGATATCATTTTATATTTAATACTATTAAAAACCATAATAATGGCTACACTAACAAAAAATAAATTTAGTGGCAACCAAAATATAAGGAAATTTTATGTATTATTTATACATGTGTCTACATATATACACATGCTATATTTAAATAATTTTTAGTTTTTAGATTTAACAGTAATTTAGCTTTCATTTGTTTCTTTAATTCAATCATGCAGTTAAAATCTTTTATATCTTTTAACCTAGGGTAGTGAGGATCAATTATTTCTGGTAGAAAGCAGTCGAAAAAAGTCATTTAATTTCATTTTCCATCTAAAGTGAAGCATTGTCATAAACTGCTTAATTTTGGTACCTTTTTGAAACCAAGTAGCAAATCCACAAATGTTTTGTTGCCATATATCAATTCTCCATTTGCTAAATTGATTAGTTCCATGATACAAAAAGTTGTAAAAGATGATAAAATTGTGTACATTGTTTTTTAAAATTAATGTTATAATCTGTGAAAGATCTTATGTTTTTAGTGATGCTAATATTTATAAGAGAAATTTGTTCTGAATATATACCATTTTGATGTTAAAATTGAATAAAATTCAGAAAGTGGAATTTTGTGTGTAAAGCATTCATTTGTACTTGTAAAGAATTCATTTGTGCCGAAATTGATTTAAGCTTTTTGAGCATGTTATTAATATATATTATGTTAATAACATGCTCAAAATTTTATTCAATCACAAATTTTACAAAATCAGCTCACAAATTTTATTCTAAATATTAATTTGTAAACAGAAAGAGAGGTGCTTAATTTTAACTTTTCATGGTAATTTATTTTGTATTAAAGTTCCTGAAATGCTTAATGTTTTTTGCCATTCACATGTTATAACATCAAATCATCTAGTAATGAAACACTTGATAATGTACTTCTCTATTTGTTTATAATTATCATTTATGAGAGGAAATTAAAATTGGCTACGATAAATTGTTCAAGGAAAAGAAGAAAAATTATACTTGAAGTATGCAGAATATAAGACAATTGGTGTGTGCAGGATGACCAAAGTGAAATTATGGAAATGAAAATCATCCACACACACACAC
>JAPDSC010079787.1:427643-445697 GCA_026290005.1 Latrodectus geometricus
ATTTATTAATGAGTACCATGAATGAGTATATGAAGTTTTTTTTTTTTGCCAATACTGTACTAATTTCATAGAATACAATAAATATGTACCTATATTACTTATATTCAGTATAATTAATTTCAAATTGTTACTTCATCTCTTACACACCCCTCAGGGGGTTTACTTTCTTTAAGTAAACACGGGTGTCACAATCCCGAGGTACCCCAGTGATCTGTCCTCTCCTTTATTTTCTTCTTTCCTTCTTCCTTCTGCTTTTTCTTCCTTTTTCCCCTCATTGTGGTTGCCTCTTACGAGGTTGAGGGCTCCCCTTGAGCAGCTGTCGCCGCTCTGTTGCTCATAGCTACTCTTGGGGACTAAATCACCCACGTGTTTGCCGTGCGTGGAGACCCGTGTCCCTGGAAAGGAGGGTCCTGGTAATTGAGGCCCCCAGGGACCAACACATTACTTTGGCCTCTGCTTCAGGTAAACGGGAGGTGTGTTGTGGTCCTCAGCACATCAATCGGCTTTATGGATCAAGCGATCGGTACATCTGCTGGATGACTCGTTAAGGGTGGAGGCCATCTCAGGGATGTACTGAGAGCGTATAGAATCTGGCTAGCACTGGCGCAGCTGGTCTGCATCCCCTTGTTGGACTCGGTGGTGGGTGGTGCGGTCAGGTCCTGAAATTTTAACTTTTTACATGGAACTTAAGAAAATTTCTTTTCTCCCACGGGAGCAACAATTGACTAAAATTAAACCCAAATATTTTGTTATTAAACGAAAGGAAGGAACTTTTACGACTGTTTCTCCTTTCCTTATTTTTAAAGGAATATCCAGTTTAGTTGGGGAAGTTAAAAATATTCAATAACTGCGCTCAGGTGACTTAATGATTGAGGCTGCATCAGATCTTCAAGCAGCCAATCTATCAAAAATTACAACACTGGCAAACTTAGAGGTGACCGTGTCGCCTCACGTTAACCTTAACTTTTCAAAAGGTGTTATCTCAGCAAAGGATTTGTTATATTCGCCTACGGAGGAAATTCTTGAAAATCTGGAGACTCAGAATGTCTGTGGCGTTGAATGCATTATGGTCAGAAGAGATGGAAAGTTCATCGATACTAAACATCTCATTCTGACTTTTGCGACGCCAGACCTTCCTGACAAACTCAAAGTTGCCTACATGAACTTACCCGTAAGGCCATATATTCCAAATCCACTGCGATGCTTCCAATGCCAACGCTTTGGACACTCGAAGAGTGCTTGCAGAGGCAAAGTCACCTGTGCTCGTTGCGCGGTGACTGGCCATGAAAGTTTGAACTGCACAGCTAAGGAGGCGTGTGTCAACTGTCATGGTGACCACCCCTCCTACTCTCGTAGTTGTCCTCAGTGGGTACTTGAGAAGGAGATAACGACCATCAAGGTTACAAAAAAATGTACCTATCCTGAGGCGAGAAAAATGGTCACTTCTCGTACTCCTCAAGTAGGAGTAAGTTATGCTAGTGTCGTTAAAAAAGTCACCACTTCGAGCGCTACACAAACAGATATATGTTCTCTTCCCCTAATGAAGTTACCCCAAATGACTGAGAAGCCAAAGTTTAAAAAAACACCTACATTTTCTAAAAAAGCTCCTTTTGCTAAATCAAAAGCGGAGAAAGCCTTAAAATTAAAAATATCAAAAGAACCCAAAAAAAGATTAATTTCCACCCAAAACGCTTTCTCCTGCTTGGAGACTGACGCGGTGTCCTTGTATCCCTCGGACAATGATGTTTCGTTTGAGGATTTGATAGATGACCCGCCTTCCAGCTCCGGAAAAGGAGCTCTACAATTTAAAAAATAACTTCCTTTGTTTCTTGGAACTGCCATGGTTTGCGTTCACATCATGATGACATCAAGTCTCTAATAACAAAATATAATCCCGCATGTTTGGCACTTCAGGAAACTTTCATGAAGTCCAACAATAATATTGACATGCGTGGATTTAATTGCTTTAGAAAAGACTGTGGTGACGATGGTGCAGTGTCTGGTGGTGTTTGCATATTAACATCCAATAAATACCCCAGCACTGTCCATCCAGTCAATACAACTCTACAGGCCTTAGCTGTCGGAGTTCATACAACTTGTTTGATTACAGTCTGTAGTTTGTACTTGCCACCACATGATGTCATCCGCCAAGAGGAACTCGATGCATTAGTGGGTCAGCTGCCTACACCATTTTTGTTAGTAGGTGACTTTAACGGACATAATGCTCTGTGGGGAAGTGATGATACTAATTCTCGCGGTCGTCAGATAGAGCAATTTATTTCTGATAATTGCCTCTGTCTGATCAATACCGACGAGAAGACATATTTCCACCTACCCACAAGAACATTTCATTCTCTCGATCTCGCCATTTGTTCACCTTCACTTCTGCCGTTGTTGAATTTAACTGTAGGGAATGATCTACATAATAGCGATCATTTCCCACTCGTCATCTCCCAGACTGGAGGTAGTAGTGTGCAGCAACGCGTACCTACTTACGTGTACAGTCGGGCAAATTGGACGTTATTTACGCAATTGGCAGTTGTTGACGATAAAATGGTTACGATCGAGGATATTGATAATGCCGCATATAAAGTCACTGAAGCAATTATAGGTGCAACCGATGCTGCAATACCTAAGAGTTCTTCTAAACCAAAAAGGTGCTGCAAACCGTGGTGGAACAAGGAATGTCAAGAAACTTATAAAAAACAAAGGAAGTTATGGGGGTTATTTCGTAGGTACCCCACGACGGAGAATCTTATTGCCTTTAAGAGAGCAAAAGCATTAGCTCATAGAGCTCGTCGTCAAAGTCAGAAGGAATCCTGGTCTTGCTATGTCTCTTCAATAACATCTTCCACACCCAGTAAGCAGTTATGGAGAAAAGTAAAAGCAGCCAATGGTATCTATACGGAATTTTCCATTCCCGTCTTGAAAACTGGAGCTGCGATATACTCTTCTCCTACTGACATTGCTAACGTCTTTGGTGAAACATTTGCTAACGTCTCAAGCCCCGACTCTTATAGTCCTTCGTTTTTAAGGACGAAGAGTCGAGCTGAGCAAATACCAATCCGTTTCTACCATAGACAAGCTCTGCCTTACAACTGCGAATTTCGGATGTTGGAATTGAAGCGAGCATTACAGCAGGCCAATAATACCAGCCCAGGACCTGATGGAATCAAATACCAAATGCTTCGACATTTAAGTCCAGACTCCCTGTTGAACTTATTGTATTTGTTCAATAGGATCTGGACTGAAAATGAATTCCCGTCAATTTGGAATGAAGCAACGGTAATTCCGGTCCTTAAGCCTGGTAAGGATCCTTCAGAACCATCAAATTATCGACCGATAGCTCTCACGAGACTTTGCAAGACTCTCGAACGTATGGTCAACGCCCGTCTCGTGCATGTCTTAGAAGAAAAAAAATGTATACATGTCAATCAGAGTGGATTCCGTAAAGGAAGATCCCCTCTCGATAACATAACATTCTTGGAAACCCAAATCCGCAACGCTTTTGTGCAGAGGAACCATCTGGTTTCCATCTTCTTTGACATAGAGAAGGCATACGACCGTACGTTCCGATATGGTATTCTCCGTTGTCTATATGATTTTGGCTTTCGGGGTAATCTTCCGATATTCCTTCAAAATTTCTTACGCTCCCGTGTTTTTAAAGTACGTATTGGTCACTTTTTGTCCAATACTTTTATTCAAACCGAGGGTGTACCCCAAGGTTCCATTTTAAGTGTCACTATTTTTAACTTGTACATTAGCACCATTCTTCATCAAATTTCATCTCCAGTTCATGGTACACTTTATGTTGATGACCTACAAATTTCCTGTCAAGGGTCAAACATGCGATTGATTGAGAGACAGTTACAAACAACTGTTAATAAACTAGCTGCATGGTGTGCTGAGAATGGCCATACACTGTCTCCTGGCAAGAGTAAATGTGTCCATTTCTGCGAAAAGACTAGCCTACACCAAGATCCTGTAATATATATTAATAACACCCCAATTCCCGTGGTCAATGAGATAAAATTTCTCGGAGTGACATTCGATCGAAAGTTAACATTTCTTCCGCATGTTTTACATTTGCGGAAGAAGTGCAAGCGATTGCTTAATATCCTCAAGGTATTATCTAATACTTCTTGGGGTGCAGATCGCTCATCACTCCTTCGAGTCTACCAAGCATTAATTTTATCTCGTATTGACTACGGTTGTGTTGTATATGGATCAGCTAGGTCTTCTGTTTTACGCAGACTTGACACAGTTCATCACTCTGCTTTGAGAATATGTTCCGGCGCATTCCGCACATCACCCGTCCAGAGTCTTTATGCAATTTGCCAACAACTGCCTTTAGACCTGAGACGAATGCAGCAGTCTCTCAATTATTACGCTAAAATTATGTCTGACCCTCACCATCCATTGCATTTATTTGCTTTTGTTCCTGGATTAAGTAGACTATATTATGCCAGACCATTTAGCATTCCACCCTTCCTCACTCGAAGCAAATCTTATTTGTTTTTGTCAGATCTATGTGATGTCCGTTTCATTAAAACGGGCATATTATCACATCCACCTTGGTATGATCCACAGACAAATATTATTAATCCATTTGCTTGTTTCAGAAAATCGGACACAAGTTCTATAATTTTCCAACAGCTCTATTCATCACACCGCTGTCAGTATTCTTCCTACACGCCAATATTCACGGATGGATCGAAAACAGCAGGTCATGTTGGCTGTGGTATTTTTATTAATAATATATCTTATAGTTACAGCCTTCATGCATCCTGTTCCATCTTTACGGCTGAGGTAACCGCAATATATAAGGCACTTCAGCTCGTGAATATTGTGAATTCTAAAAAATTTTGCGTGTATACTGACAGCTTGAGTGTGTTAGAAGCGTTGGACAATTTAAACATTTACTGTCATCCTATTGTGTCCAAGATTTTCGAAGCATTGGGTTCCCTTGCTGGCAAGGGATATGAAATAATGTTCTGTTGGATCCCAAGTCACGTAGGTCTTGAGGAAAATGAAAAGGCTGACGCAGCTGCTAAGGCTGGGTCACCTATAATTCAACCATCTGTCCCTCTTTTAGATGTGAGAAAGGGTGTGAAAAAGTTAGTAAACGGTCTCTTCCAGGAACTTTGGAGCATGCAGGTCACGAACAAATTGTGTTCCATATTTCCATCTCTCACCACATTATCAGTTTTACCTTTACGAAGTGCGGATGTCCGTTTGACTCGCCTTCGTATAGGTCACACACGTTTCACACACAGACATTTGTTTTTAAGCGAACTAACTCCTTGGTGTGAAACGTGTAATGAACCATATTCTGTAAATCATATTTTAATTTCATGCAAAGATTTTAACAATGAACGTTTACATTATTTTAAAACTGCTTTTATTACCTTATTTGATTTGTTTGGGGATCCCCCCACAGAAACCTATTTGCCTTTTTAAGGGCAATAGGTTTTTTAAATTTTATTTAATTAATTATTTTACATTTTATGATTGTAAATATATATACACTTTAAAATTTTAAGAATATTATATACACGGATTTTTGTTTTTTAATATATTTTAATGTTGTTTGGGTTTTTTAAAAAAACTATATATAAATAAATTAAAAAAAAATAATAATAAAACTTTTAGTCTTGGCGCAGCATGTCCTCTTTTGGACCTTGTGCCATAAAACCCAACAAACCAAACAAACCAATCATCTCTTACACACTACATTATTAATTGCATTTAACAATTTTTACAATGCTTTAGTCTATTAATGATTTCTCATCTTTCTTATCAATAGTAAAAATATTTGCATTGCATTTAACAATTTTCTAGAAAAATCTTGTACATATTAAACTTGACCATCATTTCTCCAAGCACATTTTTGATAGTATAGAAATGAATTTGCTATTTTTATTTATACTTTTATTTTTGTATTTCTAATGGCGCCCTTGTTTTATAAAAGTATCCATGCAATGAAATTTTACACTTAACAAAAATCCCTTAAAATAACTCCTCAAAATAAATATATAAGATTTTTTTCTAGAATTTATATTGCATATAAACTGTAATCAACAAAACAATCATAATTAAAAGTTAAATTTAAAATGTAAAGTTCATCATTATTAAAATAACTCTTCGATTTATCAGCAAAGCAAATAATTTATAAAATGATTATATATTGCAATTTAATTCATATTTATTAATGTAAATATTTGAAAAATAAGTCAAGATTATTTAGGTTATTGCATTCTATATGTCAAGGTTCATCATTGAGTTATATCTTTAAAATGACTTTTTGACACATCTTAAGGGTTAAAAAACTATAGATTCAGCACATAGCATAATAGATCATAAATTTACTAGAAGATCATAAATTTGAATTTCAAGTATGTATATTTTCAAGAAATAGAAAATATTTTAGCTAATTCTATAAGTTTAAAATAATTGTCATCTATTATACATTAGTTTGACTTTATTTAGCAATTTAGCAATTCACAACAATCATTAGAAAAAAGCATTTTTAAAGGTGTTTGTAATTTTTGTTATAATAACATTTTTGTGTCCTAGTTAACATTTATTTATTGTTGTTTTGATACATTTTTTTTAATAATGTTGTAACCACTTTTGATTACACAAATTTGGAAACTTTCAATTGTCTGTATATCAAGAGTGGATTTGGGCATACTTCTTAGTATAGTATTTAGTAAATTTTTCAATCAAGTGGATTTTAGGAGTAAAACAAGTGGAAATAAAAACTCATTGAATTTAAAGTTTTTAAATGAAGTTAATGTACTTTTTTCAAAGTATACTTATCTGCCTGATGATCATGTTTTTTTCTCACTATGAGTTTTTTAATTTTATCTCAAATATCCATCTTTTTTTCTTTAACACATTCGCTGCCACCAAAATTTATATATCCATCCTCAGAAGCTGAATCTAAAAAAAGTGTTTTAATGATTAAAAACGTTCCTAATATTTTAATAGTAAAGCCAGAAAAAAAAGAAAAACCTTTTATTTTCGTGTTAAGTGTAAAAAAATTTCGAACGCTCTAGAGCGTCGGTGGCACCTAACGTTCAACTTATTATCTGTATGCCACTGACGCTCTGGCACGTCTCATCATTTTTTTGCAAAATTATTGACACATTATATAAAGTCACAGTTTAAAAGAAATAAAACGTTTAATTGGATAAGGAGAAGTGAAATTTATGAAAAATTATAAAATGTAACAGTAAAATATAAATATGTATAAATGTAAATGTTAGATTATAAAATGTAACAAATATTGTATAATATACATAAACAAGATAATAGAAAATGAAAAAAAAATAAACTTATTACAAACAAAATGTCAGTGTAGAACAGTACTGCATAAATATATTATCACTTATGGTATATTTCACAGCAATTCAAGCAATATCCTGGCTTGTCGGGACAGTCACGGCACTCATCTGTAGTGTCCGTGTGTTTGCCTTGAGAGGAACAAGATGTACACCTTTTTCTTTGTATTTTGGTTTTACCAGGTGCAAGTTCTCTTTTCTGAAGAGTATGTCTGAGATTCTTGGGAGTCTGCTTTTGTTCGTCTGTTGATGGCAAAAGTGATTTTACAACGTTCAGTTGGTACTCGTAAAGTTATATTTTTTTTCCGGAATATTTATTATAAAGAGCATGTGAATTCATTAGCATTACTTCAATAGTATGAAAGAACAATTTTTTATACCAGCATAGTGATTTTCTCTCCGAGAGATAATATGACAGCATTTGATCTTGCCGATCTACACCAGACATAAACGCATTATATTTGATGATTGGCAGAGGCTTCTGCTTTATTTCATTTCGTTTATTTAAAATTTCAACCATTTCATTTTTGTATTCCGTAGAAATATAAGACACTTCACGCTTATCTTTCCATTTTCCGATCATTACTCCCTGACAATACCTTTCAATAGTATCGCCTTTTCGCAATTTAGTAGTTTGAACATTCTTTGGAGTGTTTTCTTGAGTGATTCTCAATGTGCCTGTGCAGTGTGTCTTTTTATCTAACAGTAACTTGGCCAAGTCAAAGCTATTATAATAATTGTCCATGAAAACATGGTGACCGACATTTAATTTTTCATTCAGTAAATGCAAAACAATTTTTTGTGAATGGTTTTGCCCTCCATAGTCATCTAATAAACCAGTATACACGGCAATCTTTTGCACTATTCCACTTGATGTGCTCAAAATATAAAGTTTTATACCGTACTTATGTCTTTTATTCTTTATGTATTGGCGAAACAATAATCTACCTCGCCAGAGAACCATATATTCATCCAAAGAAAGTTCTCTATTAGAATAATATATATCACACATTCTTTTGTTAAAATAATCGATAACAGGGCTTATTTTATATAACCTGTCTGTAGGTTGAGGTTCTCCAGGTTCACTATTTTTTGCAAAATGTAATGCACATGAAATTAATAAAAACCGATTTCGGCTAATGCTATTTGCAATGCCTGCATTATGAAATAATGGGTCTTTCTTCCAGTAGTCCTGAAGTCTATTCATTCTTACTGTCCCCATTTGCAGGAATGCTCCCTAAAAAACTAAAAATTCATCCACTTTTAAATATTTCCAAATCGTTATTCGTGACTTTTCTTTCGTTTTATCGCTATTTTGTATTTCTAATGCGTAACGATTTGTTTCTTCGACTATTTTTTCCAGAAATACTTCAGTGAGGAAAAGGCGAAAATATCCGATAGGAGTACTTTCAGTTGGCTGTATTAGCAAGGACTCAGATTTTGTAAATGTATGACTTATCATGCAACTTGAATCTGTTTTCCAGTCAACCTGTCGGATTACCGGTAATTGTTGATCTTCTGTGTCAGAATTCAACATTTCTTAGTTATCCACAGTGACATCACTATCTCCTTCCGATTCGCTCATAGAATCCCAACCGTAATCTTCATCGTCTACGCTGTCAAAATCAGAAAGATCACTCTTTTCTAGTAATTCTAATATTTCGGCATCAGTCAGTTTTTTACTTACTTTCCTTTTCTTAGGCTGTGAAGGTCCTGCAATACTTGTACTGTTCGCCATTTTTAAAAAATGCACAAAAAAATTTTAAACACAAAATGTAAAAACCACGCACTGAAAATATAAAAATAATGCTTCACTAATGTGCCGCAAAAACCTCATCGTTCAACCTCCAAATCCGAACTAAAACTAAAGCAGTTTACTTATCATTCTCGATTGTCGCCCCAGAGTATCACCGGCATGGGAGGTAGTGCCATGCTGACGCGCTAGCGCGTCAATGGCAGCGAATGTGTTAACAAAAAATTGAAATTTTTCAAGATACATTTTCTTAATTTTTTTTATTAATTTCATTTGAATTTAAATGTAAAGGTTGTCTTGCTTTAAAATTACAGTAAATATAATTTTACAAAGTAACAAAAAGTTTATGATATTTTGATCTTAATTTATTTTTATTTTTTAAGAACATTTTTTTTTAATGAAAATATGCAAATTTTTAGTAAAAATACATCTTACACCTATTTTTCCAATAAATTTAAAAAAAAGTTTAGTGAAACGTGCAATTGTGTAAATGACGATGACATATTTGCAACTATATGCACAAAAAAAGTATAGAATCTCATCAAATTGAAATTAGCAAGAATATCTAATCTCATCAAATTCAAATTAGATATTCTTGCTAATGTGAATTTGATGAGATTTTGAAAATGATTGGTGTCAACCTCTATAATGTTAAGAAGGTATGAGAAAGATGATCTATACATAAAGCTATTAGCTATACATGCTGCTCATATATGGATTGTTTATATTGGCTTCATGTCACCTGAATGACCTATCAATGGAGGTCTTTTTTTCATTGCATTTAACTCCAGATTTAATCTTAATAGTAATCTGCTATTTAAAATAGACTATCGCATTATTGTTCCTTAAACATCAATGATTAAAAAAAAATCAAGTAATAGACAGTGCTGTTTGGGGGGTCTTTTTTAATTATTCTGCAAACTTCCATATCTTGACACAGAACATCAAATGCTTATAATTGTATGCTATTCCTTATGATTATTATTTGCTATAAAACAAAATTTCAATTTGTAAAAGAATTATCTTTGCTGCAGTCTACTCAGTGGGGATAGTAATTTCTAATAGCGAATAATTTGGCATCTAGTGTGAATGTTTTGCTTACTAGACCTGAATCTCATTACAAGTTTGAGATGTTTTTTCTAAAACAATTGCTTCTCTCATTCTTCCTCTACAGACTTAAAATGTTTTAAATGTGTAGTGGGTTTTATTTCTGGTCAAATAAATTGCCATATTGTATAGTGTCATATAACTGAGTGAGTATCAGCATTATCCCCCTGAGTAAGGTTCAACCAGTTACATGGAACTCTTCATAATTTAGAAATGGATCTAGCAGATCTCCTAATACTTGAACTGCCATCCTCATAGGAATTATTTAATTTGGAAGATATTTCAATCACGACCTGTTTAACATAACCTAACTCTTTTAGCGAAGATAGATTTCTGTATAAGTTGAGATTCAAACTCACTGCCTATTGACAATGAGAAGGGCATCCTAACCTATCTGGTCTTTTCAGATATAACAGCTCTTGGGATGATCATTGCCATATAGAAGACACCTTTTTCCATAATAAGTTTGCAAATTTGATTTGTTAATTTTATACTTGTGCTAATTTCTAAGATATTGCTTGGTGATTTCCTTTCATATCATTTTTCCTAATGCAGTATATGCTCGTTTTTATGAATCTCTAATTTATGAACATATGAACACTATGAATTTATGAACACTGAGGATTTTATAAATTAGGACTAGGCCTTAACAGGGCGCTATAGATGCAATGATAATTTTTATTCCCATTTAGTAACGAAATTTTTGAAAAATCTCTTACTATTTTTGGTTTTGAAGCTTGGATGGATGTTATATTAGATAACTGTCATTCTTTTGAATTGTGGATAACTAATTGCAAAGTTTAGCTTTAATTAATCAGTATGAATAAAAAATAATATTAATTCTGAAATTCAAATTGTTTAAAATCAAACTTAAAGTAAAAAAAAAATTTTTTTTTTATTACTCCTAGTGTGATTTATGTGAGTAGACTTTGAAGAACTATTAATAAACAACAAACTCAAGTATCTGTCACTCAGATTTTTTTAAGCAATTCGTTTAAAATTTCTTTCCAAATTTAACTTCCAACTTTCCCTGTAATTGATAGCTTCAAATGGAAACATCGTGGGATACTTTTGTTAGGAGTGATTATGTCTTGGAATCGCCTTGTAAAATTCTCATTCCAGGTGCAATGCTCTCGTGAATGTATGGTTGGAATGATGTTGCAAAAAAATATATCTAAATTATTTTCACCTGTGTGCCTTATTAAATGAATCATTGTAACTGAAGAAAGCTAAAAAAAATTTGATGTGGGTGAAGATATGCTTTTCATCCATGAACTCATTCATTTGACGAACTCACTTCCTGAAATTTCACTTCAATATTTTTCAATTTAAATTAATATGTAATTTGTTCTTAAAAGTTGTAGGCTGATAAGAGATTGGCAGCATAATAAATGAGAGTGAAAAAGAATTTTAAGATGTCAAACATTAAAAAAAAAAATAAAATAAATGAATAAAAAAAATGTGTTTTACATACATAAATATACACCCAGATGAATAACAAAATAATGGAAAATTTAATGAATAAGAGTGGCATTTGAATGGCTTCATATGCCTTAAACTATAATTATAGCTGCTAGTTTTTTTATAAATAGAAATATGTATATTCTAATAGATGTGGTAGCTTTGTTGAAATTCTGCAAGTCTTGGATTTTTTTTTCTTTTCAAAAACGTAACATGTAAGACCTTTCAGAATTTCAAAGAGACCACATTATAGGAGCCTTTCTAGCTGGAACAAGTGTGACCAAAACATCTTGACCTTTCTGGAGATTTAGTGTCTAAATTCATGATAGCATACACACAGGTTGCCATGACAAATTCAAGAAAGCAAAATAGTGGATGGAAGGAAAAGCTTAGTGAAAGAAAACCAACAGTTAATTAAGAGGAGAATTGTAATGTCAAAAATGTGAACAACTTTAGCAAAGGGATGACATATCTCAACCAGCATCTGGATTTTCCAATGTCAGTGATTACAATTAGAAGGCACTTTCATAAACATAGCATTTACGGTAGAGCAGCAATTCCCAAGCCACTTGTTACTGATGTTAATGGAAGTCATTACCTATAGTAGTGTCACACTCACAAAATCTAATCATTTGATAAGTAGAAGAAAGTAATATCTGACAAATCATGTTTCACCTTTTCCTACAATAGGACAGGTGTATGTATAGAGGACAACTGCATCGTGAATGTCTCCTTTCAACCTTCAAGCATCAAAATTGCTCTATCATGATATGTGCAACTTTGTGATGTGTTTCTGCTGACCAATCATAAACCTGAAAGCAAAGATAACCAAGAAGAAGTATAGAAAAATTTTTGCTGACCAAGTCCGTTCCAAAATTTTATTTACAGCTGAAGATGGAATTTTCCACCATTATAATCCACTTATTTATACAAGAGGACTTGTCCAATCATGATTTGATGTACATGAGGATGAAGTTAAACATCTGCCTTAGCCTGAAATCACCTGACCTCAATATAAGCAATTTTTATAGTTTATTTCAGTGCACATTGAATACAGAATCGGTATCTTCCTTTGTCCTCTTTCGCAAAACTTTCATAATATCCATAAAGAAAGGTACAATGTTTTTCTAAACTCTATTCTGCATTTGTATGAGTTGGTTCATAAATCTAAGCTGTATTACTTGCCAAAGGCATAATTTTCACTTTTAAATTGATAAAGAATTCTTTTTTGGAATCAAAACATCATTCCAATGAAGAATTCTTTATCCATCTAAAAGGTATCCATATTTTGATAACCACTTTGTATATATATATAATTGCACATGGGTTATCTAAAAATATATTTGATATTGATAATTGAAAGCTGCCTTTACAAAATCTTAACCGAAATTGAAGGAAAATTATAGAAGTTCAAAATGAAGTTTTGGCTGTTAAGAATAAAGTATTCCAATGTTATTCACATAACATGCTAAGGTGTCATTTGTTAATAACACTCTATTAAAAAGTTATGTAATCAAAACTACGTGATTGTGAGCGTAAATTTCTAACATTTGCTGTACTTATTTATGAACTTTTAGTGTATTTGCTTTACTGATCACTTATCCTTTGAATAAAATTAAAAGAATTTACTTTTTATTACGTTTCACTTGAAAATCCAGTGTTTTACTTCATGGGGAGTAGCAAATTTCAGCTGTTACACTGATATTTCAAAAATCTATCTAATACTTTACAAACTTTCAGAAAGATATAGTTGGTAAATATTATGGTAAAATGATTGCAAATTATTTTGTAAAGACGTAATAATGTTCTGTAGAAATACAATTTTTCCAGTACATTTACAAAACTAATACAAACTAAGTTATTGCCAAATTAAAGACAAGTTGATAAAACATGACCATTTCATGCGGTTACTAATTCACTATCAAAATACATTACATAATTTATGTAACAAATAATTTTGTATTAATTGAAATCATTCAGTGTTATGTTATTGCATACATTAAAAATTGTATTCATTTGTAATTACGAATATTAAATATAATTTAAGTGATAATATAAAAGTAAATGTACTAATCTGAAAAGAATTGAGTTTATATTTTAATTCTTGCTCACATAATAACTGATTTTATAAAACTTGGAAAATATTGCAAATGTGTTTATCTACTTTTTATGTGTAGATTTTTTTTTTAATTTCCAGTGTTTGTTAAAATTTTTTGATTGATTTGAAAATATTATCTAATTTTTACAATTTTACTAAGTGATTAAGTCAATATTGTTTGAATATAAATGCCATTTAAAACGATTAGTTTTTAAACCCATTAAATTACTTATTAAAAATTAAACGATTAATTTTTAAAACGTAAGAGCAGAAGTGTTCCTGTAATTTGCTTATGTGCAAAATTTTATTATCTCAAGAAAACTATTTTATCGTTACTTATGCATTTATAACAGCATGGTTAAACTACATTGAACTATTATCACTTCATCCTTGCTACCAGGTAATTTTTAAAATAAATGGAATGCTTTGTAATTGCTATCTTTTAATCTTGTTGTTAATCTTAATATCTGAAATGTCTGTACTAAGTATTATGTATATCGAGCAGGGATGGCTAAGACGTTGACTATGGTCGACTGGTAGACTGCAAAGACATTTTAGATAGTCACGCAACCATCTCGATAATGACCTTGGATATTAACAATTTAATTAATGACTTATGACATAGAATCAATGAATTATTTAAAATAAATATTTACTACAGTCTATGCTTTAAAACCCAAAACAAACTGTGCAATGATTTACGATTTAAAGATTTATGATTAAAGGCTTATGATTTATATAAAACCTAAAACGGACATGATGAGCGCAATTAAAACATTAAAAAAACTGTGGAAAGGTATGCATCTCAATTGAGAATCTTCAAAAACATGGAGGAAGAGTGCATCCATAATCCAAACCGAGACTTCGAAGATTTCGCTTAATATTTACTTGTTTTATTTGAAGAATTTGAAAAAAGATTTGCTGATTTAATTAGGTTGAAAGAAATACTCGATTTAATATTTCCATTTAATGAAAATGTCAACATTGATGGAGTATCTGAAAAAATAGGACATTTAATTGATATCACATCAGTCATGGTCGAGGAAGAAATTATAAAATTAAAATGAGACATATTTCTTAAATCCAGAGCATATTTAGCGATACTGATTTTTGAAAATTAATTTCTGAGGAAACGTTTCCAAATATTTACAAATTGATTTTGTATTTGAAATCATACTTTGGATCGAGGTATCTTTGCGAATCTGCTTTTTCAACCATGAACAAAAAATGAACATTGGTCACATTTAATAGATGAACATTTTATTTTGTGTTTATGCATTGCAATAAGCTCGTACCAGCCACAATATGATAAACTTGTCGCAGATATACATTGAATAATTTCAACTAAACGAAGTGAATAGGATGGTCAGTTTTTGATATATGAATACTTTGATTATTTTCGTCAGTAAATTTTTATTTTGTAAATCTTAATATTAAGTTTTTTTTAGAAAAATTACATAATTTACCATTTTTTCTTGTTACCGAAAATAATATGTACGTTAATTTAGCCCTGCCATTGGTAGACCACCTTTGATTTTTTAAATGTGGAGTAGACCCCGGATCCCAAAAGTTTGGCCACCCCTGATATAGAGTGTCATAAGTGAACTTGTGTGTACTTGAATAAAAATCAATAACTAAAGGAAATATTATGAATACACAAATGAAAATTAGTATAGTTATTCTTCAAGAATTTAATGGGATCAGTCAATGTTTTTATGAATATTCTTTACATTAGCAACATGTTTTTGTCACAAATTTAAATATTTCTTAGGCATAAATAGGAATTTAAAATGTATTTTATGTAGGAATTTTGCATTGTGAGATAAATAATAAATTCATCATTCTGCAATTATATTTGATATGTCTACTCTTTGAGAAAAGAATATTCTTGTAATATGCTATAGCTTGAGTGAAAATAAACTAGTTACTTGAAAGAACTATTAAAGTGAATTACAGTGAAAAGAGTTATTTCTGAATATGATAAAAAGGTGTATGAATAGACAGGATATTTAATCCAGAAATTTAATTATTTTAAGAGAGCTCAATTTAATAATATTAACAAGTGTAGGATATTTTATATGATCATTGTATTTTATTAACATGTGTAAGATATTTTATATGATCATTGTGTCTTACACAATGATCATTTTATTTTTTGTCACATTTTTTTTTATTTTTTGAACACAGGATTACTTTTGGTATGTAGTTTTATCAAACAAAGTTATACTAAGTATCGTGTATTAATTGTAAATTTTGGAATGTGATATACTAATAATTTGGATTGTTTTTACATTTAGTTTTATATTAATATTAGACTATTCATAATTTAGCATAAGCAACTCAATCTGTGTATGATAGTACAAAATCTCATTTAACGGTTTCTTTTCATACAACATCTTTGATTTACAATAATGCCTCTATCAGGTAAATTTCTCCAAAATATATGTCAAATTTAAATGCATATGATTTCTTCCATGTATTCTCATAAATGATGTAATATTACTCATTAACTCACATTTGCATTAATGGAGCAAGTAACTTTTTATAAATGTGCATGTTTCCATTAACATGATCATATGTTGCTTATAGTAGTGGTTGAATTATTGCCCTGCTATTTATAAATGTTGGATATTTCAAGTTTATTGTCATGTGATTTTTAATTACCTTTCAGTGTTGATATCTTTGGAAAATTTGTCATTATTTATCTTTGACATTTTGTGTAATAAGTTATTTTTATAATATGTTATTGTAAAATAACTTATTAACAGTATTTTAAGGTTTATATACATTTATCTCATGAGAAAATGATTTCTGTAATAGTAATTTTATTATAAATTATCAGTTCATTTCAGGACACAATGTAGATAATAATTGCCATTTATTGGAATTATTTAACCTGTGAATTTAAAACATCTTTCAAATTTTCATAACTTTCAGACTCTTCTTGATTCTCATTTGGGCCGCCTTTTAGTTGAACTTTTTAAAGAAATTAAAAAGTGTGGAGCTGCACGTAGTCTTCGAGCAGCTCTCAGTCGTTTTGGTGACATTTGCCACTTAATGCGCCCACAAAAGTGCAGGTTTGTAACATTTTAACAGTACTATATATAAGAATAATATAATGTTTTTAATGATTTGTATTTTTATAAAATTAACTATCCATAACTTCATTACTAGGATTCATACAGCTTCTAGAAATTTCTTCAAACTTTCAGAAATTGTTTGCTTTCCTGTCTGGAAAATCTTGAAATTTTTAGTTGATTCCTGAAAAGTAGTCATTAATTAACAATTCCTTATTTAGAGATTTATTCTTTTATTAGAGATTATAATCAATTTAATGAATTTTTCATTTGATTATTTGAAATTTCTAGTAAAATGAACTAAAAGGATTTAAAATTTATTATTTTTACTCGCTATATTTAATTAAGTTTATATAGTCAAGACTTTGATTGAGAAATAAAAGACACAATTTATTTAATTATAAATCCTTTTTAGTATCAATGACAAAGAAGTTAGTTAAACAGTCTTAATTCCATAGAAAAGTAAAATGGTATTGTTACTACAATTGCAATAATAGTAAGTAGCTATAGATGCATTTAATGTTAAAATAATTCACTTGAAATCTCAAATAAAAGCTTATCAATATACTACTCTTTACATATACTTTTAGCTCCTGTAAATTTAAAAATGTAATTTAAAATTATTATATGCATGCTTATAAATATATTTAGCTACAATAATACTCAAGATGTTATGTAAACATAGTAATATTTATTCAACTTCTCAATATTTACATCTTCTGGAAAAAAAAAAAATTGGTATGATTCCTGGAAAATTCTTTGAAATTCCTAGAATTCTTTTCTTGAGAATTTGTAAGAATCGTTCTTGGCTTTTTTTTTTTTTCAATATTGTATCTGAATATGTAGGAAAAAACTACAGCATATTTTATAATTTTGTTTAATTTTATCAAATAGTTAGAAAGAACTGTATACAATTTGAATTTGTGTGTATGAAACAAAATGTGTGTCATTTGCCTGCTTATACATTGTGAAAGCATTGCCAAGAATGTTGGAATAGAACTGCATAAATTAAATGGTGTAATATATGTTGAATGTTTAAGGAAAGTTTACTAATTTTTTTTCACGAAAAATTTGTTTTCATAATTCTTGTAGGAAAATCAGTGAAACCCTTTTTGTGTAAATAAATGTTATGCCAGAAAAATTACAAAGCTTTTATGAAAATTACAGTAATAACCAAAAATACAAAATAATTAAAGTTTTATAATAAGTTAA
>JAPDSC010079787.1:445707-550178 GCA_026290005.1 Latrodectus geometricus
TAAAATTCTTTAATTGAATTTAAATTAATAAGTTAATTTATCTTGATCTTTAGTAATAAAACAGTATAAAAATAGTTTGCATAAAATTGTATTAAAAGTTCAATTTCTCTAAACAAAATTTGTAAATAAATTATACTAAAAGTAAATTTTATGAGACAAGGTTTCACAATGTGATAGCATTTTCAAAAGTAGACATAAAGCATAGAAACATTTCTTCAACCATGTTTTTTTTTTTTTTTTTTTTGTTTATAAAATACTTTTGTCTATATATACTCGTATATTCAAGCAGAGATTTTTCTGAACAAAAAAGCCTCTTATTTTAATCAAAAACTTTTTCAAAGTTCAGTGAAGGTAAATCTAAGCAATAAGATAACTTCAACTCCAATGTTAATTTGAGTATCAGTAGATTTATTTTCTTTGTCTCTAATATTCTTGTGTGTAGAAATTTTGATATTGTAATTGTACACAGAATTTAATTACTCAGTAAAGCATTTATTGGCTTTGTTTTCTTTCTATGGAAAATAATTCATGAATTTCAAAAAATTTGCAAATGAACAGTCTAGAGTAAACGGTCTTAGGAAAACATAAAAGTTTTAACAAATATTCCTTAAAATTAATGCATTAAAGAAAAAAAAATCAGTGTCAAATTCTCTTGGTTATAGTTATTTAGAAACAATATTTGTCTGAATATTCTTAGGTTTGTAATAGAATATGATATGCTTTAAGAAGAATAAAAGAAGTGACTGTTGAAATAAAATGCAGTTAACTTATTGTAAAATAGTAAAGAAAGGAAAAACTAGAATAAATATTATTTGAAACTTAAATTATCTGAAAACTTTTCGAAAGTTTTACAGGTGAAAGGAAAATATTTGCATGTTGGCCATCTGGATATTTGCATATATGTATATATATTGCAAACTTAATTTTAATATCTTTTTTAGTTAAAAATTTTCAATAATTGTAAAAAGAAAATAAATTATTTTGGGTGATCAATATTTATATACATTTTTATTTTTCTGGCTTGCTTGTCCTCTTTTTCTTATCAGAAAATGTTTAAGGTGAAGTTTTTCATAGTATTTATTAAATAAGATTACTAATTAATGCTTATTTTGGCAGCTATTTTTGGTGTTTCTTTTCTAGGATTACATATTCTTTTTGGTTATTAAAGTACATACTTATTTTACTTTCACCTGAAAATTTTTTAGAGTTTTAAATTTAAGGAAATTGGGTACTGAACACGATTTCAGTTTGTTTGTAATCATAATGCCACTATTGCAAGTAGGATTATTAATTCAGTGTATACAATATTGCTTTGACATTTACAAATACAAGGTTACCACATGTTTTATAGTAGCAATTTTAAAGTTGAAGATATCTTAAGGCATGGTCATTAATTCAATGTAGGAATCATATTTTGTTGTTTAGGGTATAAGAGGATCAACATTAAACAATATAAATTTTCTATGATAAGAACAAATGCTGTTTGTAATGAAAAGAGCAATATGTTGAGGTCTTTTTGCCTACTACCTTAAAATTGAATTAATTTTTGATTATATTGTAATGTAATTGATCATTAAAAATATTCATCGAAAAATAAAGATTGGTTTCCAGGATGAACTATTAAAAAAATAAATTAATTAATAAAAATAAAAAATAAAATGCAAATTTATGTATACAAGATTTTTGTTGATCTGATCTTACATATTTGGATTGGTTCATTTTATTTCTGCTTCATAATTAAAGGAATTCTGTTTGTATTAACTATGGTTATCTTAATGCATAAAAATTAGTGGAAAAGAATATCTTGTTTTATTTGACAGAAAAAAATTATATATATTGAGAAATTAAGATGGTCACATATTCATTCCAAGGTTCATTTGTAAACTATTAGTGGAGATTTTTCTGTCTTATATTTGCATTGAATTTGAATTTATTTCTTTTCATATTATTACTGCAAAAATGTCTTGCTAGAAAAATTCATCATATATTTATGCAAAAAATGCATTGATTAAGTATTTGAATCTAAAATCCCAGCAAATCTTACTGTTAAAACATAAAATATAAATTATGTATCAGTTAAATTCATAAAATATTTTGATGATTATCATGCAGATAAAATGATTTTTATTCAGTGAAGATTGTGATAATTCTGCGATATTTATTTATAATTTACCAAAATGTACATAAAAGTGTTTCTGTAATTGTATACCAATGCAGTCTAATGTAATGCACTTCCTTTTGTTTTCTTTATTTATAATTTTTAGCTGTTATGTATTAAAAGCTAATTTTAAAAGTAACTAAAGCAATTTTTATTTTTTTAGTTACTCAACTAAAGATATTTTTATTTTTTAATTACTTAACTAAGGGGATTTTTTTAGTTACTTAAGAAAATAAATATTTATCTTTGGCCATATACTGTAAACTTTTATTATATTTTATTTTAGGCCTTACGCTGTAAATTTAATACCTGCTTTAGCAAAGATATGTCAGCGAAAGGATGAAGAATCTGTTCAAGAAACTCTCTCGATTGCTTTTACTAAACTTATGCCTGTGTTAGGTCAATATACTAATGACAAGGATATTAAGGTAGGTTTGTGTTTTTGTTGAAGTAAATTTTGTAGTTTATACTGTATTTCAATCAAAAATTGCAATACTTGAATCAATGGGAAAAGTATATTACTTGAGTCAAAAAAGAGGAAAGAAAACTTTGTTCTAAGCGACTCTTAATTTACATTTATTTTTAGCTGTATCATACAAATGACAAAGGTATTAAGGTAAGTTTGTTTTTTTTTTGTTATAAATATTTTAGTTTATACTGTATTCTGAATGAATAATTTATATTTTTGATTGGAAAATTATAGTACTTGAATAAAGTGGACAGAAAACTGTTCAAATCAAATTATAAAGTATATTAAGTTATTTTACAGTTAGTGATGTCTGAAATTTTTTAGAAGGAATGTATTCTATACGTAAACATTACTATTTAGTAACCCCCCCACACAGCATGTTCAGTGAAATTCTTTCACACATTTGATTTTGGAATGCTGTTATTTTTGGTTAAAAAAAGGTATCAAAGTACATAGAAGTGGTTATTTCCTTCCACACAGTTGCTAGTTATTAAATGTGGAATTTAGAAAAATAAATGAATTATGAATAAAATTAATTACAAAATTATAAAGCAGCAATTTAAAAAGAAACAATGCTTTTTGTATAAGCATACCAAGAAAAGAACATGTGTGTAATGTATATTGGCTTGCGTGCTGCTTTCAACACTGTCACATTAGAATACTTTCGACTACCTACCATAAAACGTACACATGACTTATGTTCTTGTGATAGGATCTGTGTTTGACTCTCAATAAATATATTGGAAACGTGTACACGTATGTCTGAAAGTTGCTTAGTAACTGTAATACTTAAAAGTAACTATAAGATAAGTTATTGAATTAGCAAGGTGTAAATCTAAAATAAAGCAATTCACAGTAGAACAATTCAACTTGATTATTGGGGCTACCATCAAAGGTCTCCAAACTCAGTGCAAAATATTATGCAATCAAATCCTTTTTTGGTTGGGTTTAAAACCAGTTCTTGGAGTATCAGTCCAATGTTGTGTTCAGAATGACATTTTTAAATGAAGAGGAATTTTATGTGATGCTGTTGCATGGTGAATGTAGGCACAATAACAGGTCAGATCTGTATCAGGAATGCTTTCCTGCAAACCCAAACTCGTCATAGAAAACCAATCTTCAAGTTATGAAACCAATCAGAAAAATTGGTTACATGACTAAAAATTATCTCATAGATAAATTGGTATGGAAGGGGTGGGGGCGACATGAAATGTAACCATAGGTGGTCATAACATTATTTCACCTATCTTCAATGCAGCACAAGGAGATTGAACCTTAATTGAGGTTGTCAAATAGTTGCGCCCGACAAATCTTACTGCTAGCAGATTCTCCTTTGTATCTGCCAACACTAGAGATTTTCTACCATGTAACTACTTGGGGAATCTTAGTGATGTTTCAGCTGGTGTAACTATGGCATAAATCAATTTAAAATCTAACTTTCCTTACCTGTCATATTATTTGGTTAACAGTACCATTGTTGAGTTAAGTTGCCATCAACGATAGATGGAATAACCACTACTTTACTCTGGATAATCCAATACATATCTAATTATGAAACATATCCAATACATATCCTACCAAATTGTTATGAGGAATTGTTATGCATTGATGTTTGAAGTGCTTTTTTGAGAATATAATGAGGGGAAGTTTTATGAGACTAAGTTAATGGATTCCCACTTTATTCAGAACTTATCTTGACATCCCCTTTGAAAGAAATTTTATTTATATCAATCCTTTTTGTATAATTTGGATACCTTAAATATTCGTATTATAAGTTAAGATGTTAGCCTTTTCAATTATTGTTGTAATATTTTTTATATTATATTATTTCAATAAATTTATTGCATAATTTGTTACTTTGAATCAGGTTATTCAAGTTAAGACTATTACATTAATTTGAATTTCATGTCATTATTAAGATCTCTTTTGTAAAAATTAAAATATCATAAATAACACATTAAGTATGGAATGGCTGAGTTAACTGTCTTCAATAATATTGTGACATGTTTTGTTTTGTAACTTCTTGTCGGAAAACAAAACATGTCACAATATTATTGAATCTTTATAATTGACTTAAGTAAATTTGCTCTTAAGTTTTGTTTCATGCAAATACGTTTTAATTTTGTATCTTGCACAATTGGTTTATCCTATTCTCATTCTCACACAAAAGTGAAGATTCAGCATGAAATGAAATATTGCAGGGATCGGTATTGTAAACAAAATTTATTATAATCCTTGCGTCAAATAGAACATCACTTTCTTTCTGATTATTGATGCATCAGTTTTGATCAAGAAACTTTTAAATATTTGCATACATTTGTATTTGCTTTATATAAGTAATTTATATGAAGTAAATTCTGTTGCTACTATGTGAATAACTTTTATTTCTGCATGAAGTTTTTTATGATAAATAAACTTGTTACTGAATATGTACAAATATTTGTCTATTTATAATTTTACACTATAAATCTGCTTTGACATATTTGAAAGGGCTTGTTTTCTGTGTTCATGTTTAAATACTTAAAGGGAATGAATTTTAACTTGTCGTTAGAAAATTTTGCTTATTTTATTGCATAGGAATTTAGCCATCAAACTATCATTAATTCGATTGCAATAAATAGCTAAATGGCTATATCTCCTTCACTTTATAAAGTTAAATTTATTCTTGGTAAACAACTTTGAAAAATCTACCATAAACATACATTATGTGTTGAGAAATAAAAAAGCGTTTTTGAGAATTATTAAGTAAGAAATGCTATGAAACAGTAGGAAATAAGCTTTTCCTACCAGTTTAGGAAAATATAATTGCTATGATACTATAAAAAATGTAATTTTGTTGTAATTGTTTATATACACTGCTGTTCAAAATTAAGAGAATTTGCACATTTTGTCAAATTTCTTGAGAAGAACTGAACAAAATGTAAAACCACTACTTTTAGATGAAGGTACAAATCATGTACGCCAAATACATAAGTGTACAGGTATTTGTAGGGCAGCTATAAGATGAATGGGCTTTATAAGCATACATTAACAAAACTCCCTTTTCCTTCTAGCAATCTTTACTGAATTTCTGGGTGTATTTGGGCAGCATTAAATTGAATTCAGTTTGAATTGAGTTTTCTGATAGGTTATCATCGACATTTAGATGGGATGAACTGGCGAATTGTGGGGAGGCTTAAAACAGGCAAGTCCAGATTTATAGAAAGTTCAATTCAACATCCAGGGTCGTGTGCAACTTATGAAGACAGTTCTAGGAGACTTGATCTATTGAGCAAAAGTCTATGTAAGGGTATCAAAGAGCCACAATGGCTGGAGATGGTCATCATTTGTCTATTCTAGCAAGGTGTAACAGGAATGTAATAGCTTCTCAGTCTCTCATGAATTTTGTATGTCCAAAAGAATCCTAGTTTCAAGGGTGACTGTTTCATAAAAACTTCATTAGAGAGGGTTGTTTACATGAAGACCTGCAGTTTTTTTTTGTGTTTCACTCACTTCTACACACTGTGTTTAGTGTGCTGCACAGAGAGGAAGCTCTGAGAAAGTTAATTGCAACTTGCAACCTTGTCCAAAAAATATACAAAGCAAATTCTTCTGATAATATCTATTGGTGTTTTGACTTTTTAATTTTCTTTGTATGTCTCTTACAGTGTTTTTGAAGTGTCAGCTTAGCTTTCACAAAAACTTTCTGAAAGAGTTATGAAATATGATTACTAATACTACCATTGACTGTACACTTAAAGTTAATTGAAAAAAATGACAAATATTGTGATTTTCAAAGTTTTATTTTTTGTATGAAGATCACTTTAAAATTATATTTTACAATATCTCATTATTTTTTATACAATTTTTTTTTATAAATCTTTTCATTAATTTTGTATGAAATTTGATTCACAAATTTTTATATTATATTAATTTTTACATAAGATGAGCATTCTGTGAAAAAATCTTACGTAGAAAACAAGAGTGGTTATTGAAATATTTTACAAAATAAAACATTTGCTTTGATGAATTTTATGCAAAAGAATTATTAGAATTTTATTACATATATGCAATTAGAAAATTGTATTTTCATATTAAATTGGATAGAGTAAATACAATATCTGTGCGTTATTTACAAAAGAGTTGTGTTTTATGCTTTCATGAATAAAATTTCAAGTGCATTCCAGCCTTTAAAATACATACTATTTTCAGTATAGACCATAAGCATTTGAGTGAAATTACAACCTTTTAGATGCATTGATATTTAATATTTCATTTTACTTGAAGGAAGCAGATAAATAATTGTACTGGTATCTAGGTTAATAGGAAGTTCATAAAACTAGTTTCACTTTAAAAATGTCTTCTTCAAGTGTATAAAAAAGGTAGCTTGACATTACATCCATGGATTTTAAATTGTGCCCAATCTTTATTACTTTTATTCTCATTCCTGATGTTCATTGTTAAACCTTACTAGTCAAGGATATGGAAGTGAAAAATCCAAAAAATTTGTATCAAATGAATTTTAAAATTTTGTGTATGCTTAATTTATAATAATTTTATTTTTACTGAATGTTGAAATTTTGTAGTTGGAGGGATTCTGTAAATTTCAACTGAAATTATATTGTAATTGTTCTAATTATTATTTGAATTAAATTAGAAGAAATGCATTTGAGAAAGAAAATGAAAAATTCCTGTTTATAAATTAATTTTGACTTTAATTTTATTGCAGTTTCATTTTTTCTGTTTTAGACATTATTTAAAGTATTGGTACCTAATCTTACTGTGAGCTCGGCTATTGTACGACGTGCCTCTGCAACAGCATTGACAAGTATTTGCAAATTTTCTCGTCGACCATCATCTTTCTTTTCTTTGCTCTTGATGACATTATTTGGTAAGTTTCTTCTATTGTGTTTTTTGTTTACTAAGTTGATTTATCTTTAATTCTTGAAACTCAAAATAATTTTGTAAATACTTTACATATAAATTTGGTCATCTCAATTACAAATTCCCAGACCATTTATAATATTAGATTGCACTAAAAATTTTTTATATTTCTGTTCCAATAGTATTATTTGATATTACACATTCAAGATATTAATATAGCACCATTTAAAATTATATGACTGTGCATGTCATATTTGTAAAGTTTCATTTATATTATGGTATCAGTATTTCTCTGTTACTTAATATTTCCTTTTTAAAATTATACTAAATATTTTTCTTATCAAAAATTTGAGTAATCAAAATAATTTTAACAATAAAATTTCAAATAAGAAATGGGTTCATTTAATTGTTTCATTAGCTGTAGTGTGTTTATTGTTATATGAGTAGCTTATCTATAAATGATTCAAATATTAATTTCTTATTAAAATTTGAATTTAAAATATTTTTTTTATCTGTTATGTTATTTTATGGGTTAACCAAGAAAAAGTTATGGATATAAAAGTGTTGCAAAGGATGAAGAATGAAATCATTTGCTATTATGCAATACTATTAAACCATTTACAAAGAAATTTTTGAAAAAGGATAATTGTTTAATTAGAGTGTTCACATACAATTCAGAAAAAAATATTAAAAAAAAAAAAAAAAAAAAAAAGCAAAATTGTTGCATGAAATAAGAAGTACTTGACAGAATATGTAATTTTATTGTGTATTAATGAAATAGATCTGAGGAGAAATAATCTTTGATAATCTAGAACTAAACTATATTGTAGATGAAAATATCTGAATATTTTTTTTTATCTAACTATGCAAATATTACTTGTTGCGTAAATCTTTCTTGAATGAAGGAAAATAAGCATATCACACACACACATATATATATGTAACTATTGAAAATAATTATGTAATTTAACTTAGTAATCATTTGTAATCTATGAAAGGAAGTAATTATAAATTTGGTTATTTTAATAATTTCATAAATTATTTATTTTTATGTATAAACATTCTGCTACTTTCTAATTTAAAAAGTACTTGCTTTTCTTCATTTTCATTTTCTTTGTATTTCTTCCCATTATATTCTTAATTTTTGCACCAAATTTATGGAATGTAATCTCACGGATTCCAATAAACAATGATTTCAGTAAACTAATTTTAATCATTACGGTCTCATCTCTATTCTACAATTTATAAAAAATATATGATTGATAATTTTACTCAATACTTACAAGTTTTATTTTATTAGAATGATTGTTAACTATAGGCAAAATGCAGAAGTAAATTTTCAACATTTTTCTTACTTACATAAACCTCATAAATCATGACATAAAAAATTTTCATTTTACACAGCAGTTAAAAAGTGTGCTTTATCAATTTTAACATATTAATCAGATTAAATTGCAAGTGCTATCAAATTTTGTGTTTCTTTTGCACTAACTGTAGTTGCTACTTTAGGCATTATTATTATTATTATATAACATTTATTTTTAGATTTCTGAGGACTATTGAATTAATAAATTTTTGGTTAAAGCTGAAAAATGGTGTAACATGAATAATTTAGGTAACCTAAATTTTATTTACACAAAGTGTTTCTGTTATTACTTCTAGCATAAGTTCCTGCATAAGTTTTACTCACAAAGTATTACAATAAAAGGAAAATCAGTTATATAGAATTTTACAAAAAATCGCTACAAAAAATTAAAAAGTTATCAAATATGGTATGTTTAAATTAAGAATTAGAATTTGGCTCAGTGTGGCCTTGTTGTAGAACATCTCTTTTCAACATATAATGTCCCAGGTTCAATCTCAGCCACTGTTAATCCCTTACTTCTCGCACCTGTGAAAATAACTAGGTGAGGTTTCGTCCTCTTATTTCTTGCTCCCATGATATTTCCAGGCTGGAGTGTTCAAAATTAATGCGCCAAAAATATTGAAACAATCTATTTATTATGCCTGTAATTATGTTTATTTCTCAATATATACACCAGATGGCTGCACTAGACTATTTATAAGGCTTTTAGAGGTAATTTATTATAAACTATATAGATGTCAGCTTTCTGACTGTATATGAAATATGTTTTTTCAAATGTTTGTACTTTCTAAAGTGCACACTTTTGTGTTTTCTAAGTTACTTAGTTAGCTTCTTTGTGAATACATGTTGTTTTCATTCTGGGAAAAAATATTTTTTAAATATTGTATACACTATGGAGGTAAAGTCAGAGAGTGAATCTGTTTTCGAATTTATTATAAATGGATTAGAGAATGACTCTGAAATAGCTGATTTTTATGAAACTTCGGACAGTGAATCTCTGAAAGCAGTGATGATGGAGCTGTACTGTGGCCTGGACAAGTATGGATTAAATTTACTTCACTAGATCATGAACCCCAACGTTTTAAATTTTTACGAACACCAAAGTTATATACACTTTGATTCAAGTTCATCAAAGGCAAATATACACTTTGATCCAAGTTCTGGTGTGTTACGATATTTTGAGTAATTTTTAAATGATAATTTAGTGAATCTCATGATTTCGGAAACAAATAGATATGCTTAACAATGTCGAGATTCTACATCAGTCTGCCTATTCAAAAAAAGCAAAGCTTGGACACCAGTCATAAAAGAAGAAATTATGAAATTCCTGAGTATAGTAATTTTACAAGGTATTGTGAAAAAACCAGACACAAAATTGTTTTGGAGTAAGAAACATTCTATTTCTACACCTTTTTTTGGCAGTATAATGCCTTGCAACAGATTTTGTGAAATACAAAGTTTCTGCATTTGATAAATAACGAAACTTTTGATTCTAACACATATCCAAATCTAAAGCTGTATAAAATTTGGCCAATGTTAGAGCATCTGTATGAATTGTTCCAAAGGGTTGTAACTCCTAGACGAGTTGTAATTGATAAACCTCTCATGCTCTTCGAAAGTCGTTTTGAATGGCAACAGTATATGCCTAAAGAGATATCTTGTTTTGCAGTTAAATCTTATTTATTATGCTAATCAAGCTTAGGGTATATATGATCACAAATTATATATTCCGGAAAAGGTACAGTTTTTGATTAGAAATGTAAAAATCTGCCCCAGTCAATTCAAATCGTGATATCACTCATCAAACCACTTCTAAGACTAGGATATTGTCTGATAACAGTCAACTTTTATACCTCTCTAGAACTGGCAGACATGCTTCTAAAATTTTAAACAGACACATATTGAACTGTAAAAGTAAACCGAAAAGAAACTCCTCATGATCATAAAAAATGAAAATATTGCTTTTCGTCTTGGTAAAGTTCTTGTCATGAAGTGGAAAGATATTACTATGCTATCTACAATACATACAAATGGCATGGTAGATGTAAAATGTCATAACAAAGTTGTCAAAAAACCAACATTTGTCACTCATTATAATTAAAATATGGGAACAGTAGATATTGTAGACCAATATCTTGGAGATTATTCTATTTCCCGAAAGAGGAGAAAGAAATATAAGAAAATATTTTTCCATTTGTTAGATCAAACTATTTTGAACTTGTATCTTATTTATACAAAAAACAAGAAAGAAAAAAATTACATTTGTTGTGTCGTTTATATTTAGTTGATGCGCTTATTAAAAAGTATTCGATATTGGATATCATTTCAAAAAGAGACCTGCCAAGCTTGGAGGATAACCGCAATCATTTGATTGAAAGACATTTTATTAGACAGATACCTTCAACAGATAAGAAACAGCAACCATTCAGGGAACGTAAAGTTTGTTGTTCCAAAAGAGATGAAAATAATAAAAGATGCAGAAAAGAAACTTGGTACTATTGTCCTGATTGTGATATTGGCCTTTGCATCTCATGCTTTGAAATTTATCACACAAGTAAAAATTACTAATATTTATTCACATTATGTGTAAATGTCATAAAGGTATCTTTGAATGTTTAAAACACATATTTTTATTTCTTTTCTTAGTTGAAAAACTAACATTCAGTTAAAGCCTGAAGGTTGGCTTTTCCAAAAATTTATATTGTTTTAATTTCAAACTAAAATTTAACTTAAAAATTAAAAAATGAATGCAAATATTGTACATACACTCCGTTTTATATAATTTTCTTGAATAAAAAATAGGCACTTTTATGACCATTTTCTTCAAAATTATTTGACCGTTAATGGATTAAGCAATGGACAATGGTGCTGGATATCTGCTCTCTGCATGCACATCTGTTGAGATGGGTGTTTACCAGGTTTCCACCCTTGAGACATGTGTATAAGGTTCACTATCTATGAACAACACTTTCAGAAGGTAACTTATGAGTTGTATATAAAAATGCCTTACAACAGCCTTGAGCTGCTTGCCTGTCTACTATTGTGGCATTAAATAAACCCGGATGAAAATATTATGATTAATTTAAAACAATATTATTCTAGATATCTCTTTTTGTCTTAAATATATTTTTAGACTTTTCTTTTTTCTTAATATAAGCAAATTTTTGTTTACTACATATTCAAGTTTTTTTTTTTTTTTTTTTTTTTTTTAAATCTTTACATAACTCAAATTCTTTAAGACAAAAAAATTTATAAAATATGAAAAGTCTGATTGATGAGTTTTCTAGTAAGAATGTCTTAGAAATTCAGCTAAGAATTATCACACATATTTTGGAAACATAATTATACACATATAATTACAACATGATAATCACTAAAAATGATTTATATTATGTTATTTTATTATTTATTATTGCTAATTTACAGAATATTTTATTTATACTGATTGATGTGTTGTGATGGTGATATGTAAACATTTATTTCATTTTTTAATATCCTATCTGAATTTAATATTTCTCAAAATAAGTTATTTACCCATATTTTTTTACAAGCTTGGAAACAAAGTTTTAATTTTTGATTATATTAATATAATCATATATTTAAATTTTGTCTCCAAGCTTGTAAAAAAATATGGGTAAATAAGTTACTTTGAGAAATATATTTATTTCTAGAAAAATTTAGTTCATTATTCGTGTTACATATAAAAGAGAATATGAAAAATCTCATCCATATAAAAATATTTAGTATGCCTATTGTTTTTTAATTTACTATATTAAGAATCTATACTAATTTTTTTTGTAGTGTTAAATTATAAACTTACAATAGTTTAAGCTTGAATACTCATTTATGTTATAAAAAATGTTTTTCCTTGATAAATTATAAATATCCAACTTAAAATTATTACATATTATTTGTTCAACTCCCTCAAGTATTTAGTATTAAGTTCTTTTAAAGATTCCAAATAATTTTTATGAAAAATATTCAATGAAATAATTATAAATTTTAAGAGTAAAACCTATCTGTATGCATAATTTCTTGTAGTGTTGATAAATACTTAAATTTTTCAGTCTATAAATTACTTTAATAACAAAACTTTTATGTGCTAGTTTGTTTTGTATTCCTATTCTCTATCAATAATTTGTGCTTTTCTGCCTAGTAAATTCCAAACAAATGCTGCATATATCCTTGTAAAAAGTAAAATCAGATATAAAGGACCATGTCATTACATATTTCATTAAATTTTTATTTAAATTTTTTAAAAATTGTTTTCATCATCTATGCAATTTATATTAGTATTGATTCAATCGTATCATTTAAAAGTTCTTTATTAATTACAATATAATGTTTTGTATTTTTATTGTTTGGTTATTATTTATTTTACGTTAATCATTCTAACTAATTATTGTTGAGCAAAATTTTTATTGAATTCTTTATGTTTGTTAATTTTTATAAATTCTATTTGTGTGTGTTTGCTTTCTACCAGTGTTTAATTTATACATGGATTTCAATAAGCATAATTTTTTTCTTCTGAGGGAAGTCATATTTTACTGGTGATTAATATGCTCAGTTAATGCTCTTGTTTTATCAAAATTTTCTTATTATGTTTAATAAGAAATCAATATTAACCTTCTTATTATTTACTTAAAACATGAACAACTCTGAAACATACTTAATTCTTTATAATGCAAACATGTTTCATAAATTCCCGTGTATCAATGCATTGTTGATATTTTCTCTTTTTTAATTTCTGACAAATATTAGATTTTTATTATTTTTATTTGTGTTAGTTCTCTCTTTGTATATACATAAATTTTGATTTATATTAAAAAAATTTTTTTTAAGTAAAAGAAAAAGCTATGGAAGTACTGAATGTATACAACTGTTAGGCAGATAATTTTTTGTGTAATTCTAACCATTATATTCTGCATTTTCTTATTTAATTTTTTATGCACTTGGAGTGCAATATATTAGATTTTTATGCTCTGTTCCTTTACATTTAGTTTTAAAAAATAGTTTCTGTAAATTCTCAAGGAACAGAAAAGTGTTACAAGTTTCATTTAAAAGGTTTTTAGCATTTTTAAAATTGTTTCAAGTAATCTCTTAATTTTTTTATGTAAATGCATAATTCAAATTTTATTTTCCTTTTGTTTGAATCTATTTGTTGATTATGAAAACAGAGAAAACTGCATTGTTAAAACAAATTCTGCAAATGAAAGCCATGATCTTAATTTGAAGAATATACTTTTTAAGTATTACAAATAATTACAAAGGATTGTATTTATTTATTTAGGATTAAAAAAAAATGAGTTACACATTTCTTTTAATCCATTTGGTTAGTAGCAATAGTGCTTATATTTAAAATCATTTTTTAATTCCATTTTATTGATTTTTATTTATTTGTTTATATTTCATATTTACAATCACATTATTTTCTGTATGCAATAAAATTTTAAAAAAATTAACATTTTAAAATTCATTTTTATTTTAAAGTGTTATTTTAAAATGTGAATGTTAAAAAAGAGAAATTTAGAAAGAAACTAACAAAAAGAAAATTTACATTAATTTTAGATTGTTTACTTAATGGAGGTAGTGTAAGAGACATTATTGTTGTTGTCTTGTGCCAGCTAGGCTGGCAGTATGGAGTATGCTGCTCCACACTTTTCCAAATGAACTGTAATTTGGTGTGGAGTCTGACTTCCTCAGTACACACATGCCATATGTACTCGTTTATATGGTAGGCAACCATTCATAATCCATTTATTCAACGAAAGGACAAAGACAGGAGAGAGAGAGAGAAAGTACATCCATGCCTGAACTAGGATTCGTATTTAAGACCTCTGCATCCACAGTCGGGCTTGCTGACCTCTGGACATGGTGGGCAGCCCCAGTATAAGAGATGATAGATTTTAATAAATTATTAGATTTATTTTATGAAGTCACATTAAGGATCTATAAAAATGAAGCCTTCATTAACAAAAGTGTAGTAGCTTAATCTTTTAAGAATAAGAATACAGTATCATATGTAAGAGGTATTACAATGGAAAATATAAAAAGCGTCAATATGGTTAGAAGACACTAATTAAGTACATTACAGTTAATCCAATACATTTATGAATAAAGCTTTGAAGATGCATGAAAAAAATTCAGAATCAATTACAATCTACTTATTAAGATTAAAAGAAATTTTCTTTGTCTGCAACCCATGGTTGGTTTGAAATAACCAAATACTTACATTTTTTTAATCCAACACTGAAGAACTTTGTATTTGTTATTCCAATTACCAGTGAAAAATTATTATTTAAATATCAATTAAATATCATATATATAAATTTGCAGAAATTATGACTGTTAATTCCTACAATCCTGTATGTGTTTTCAATAATTAGTTTGGGTTATTTTGAAAGAAAGATTTTAAGCAACCAATATGAACCATGAAATTGCAGATTCAAAATTAAATCATGCAAAATAGGTAGTGTTCATAAAGTATCATATGACAGTTCTTTTTTGCAGCAACACTTTAGAAAGTCATATAATGAAACCATTGATTATTAGTGAATCAAAAATGCTATTATGCCTGGTTATTGCCATATTTTTAATTAATGGTTTAGTTTCTCTTTTCCTCACAAATGTCAAAAAATATTTTGTTAAATTTTCTTTTAAGTTTCTTTTTTAATTTATCATGCCTCTGGGATCCTCAATGATTACAGCATGAAATGTGTAAGCTGTATATATGTCTAAGAATACAACTCTTTATTGTAGCATTTTGAACAAGGGGTAATTTTGACTTTTAAGGCACTACGTCAAGCATATTTTCAGTTGTTATTAAGAACAAAAGTTAAATATCAAGTCTATTCCAATTATAGATTTTGGAAAAGAAATTGCAACTTAAATTAGGTGCAATATATTGAATTATTGATTATCAACGCTTAGTTCCTGTTAGAAATCATTATGGTGAAATATAGTTAAAGGTAAGATATCCAATTTACCATTACAGCATAAATATTCTTGCATAACAGATGACATATACAGTGGGAAAAGTTTTTGAGGATTTTATTGAAATGAACATTGTTGAGTTAATGGTTAATACAACTTGAGGTAAAGGATTTAATTGGTATGATTAATGGGACAATTCATTGTGATTGTTATCTTAATGAAGAGGTGAACCAGTAATGTTCTTAGTAAAAGTCATCCATAAAAATACTAAATTATGGTGAAAATTGGTAATGGTTTTCTATGAAATGACCCAAATGCTGAATGAGCTGTCTTATTTCAGTGAACTTTTATAAACGCTTAAATAAATATAGAGAACCCTATAACTATTTGATATCTGATCTGATCAACTATTGATAATCTATTGATTATCTCATCATAACTATTGATTATCTGATCAAAAATGAAAGAAATGTTAGTTACAAACTTTGTTAATGAGATTCAATGATCTAAAATTGTTTTTTATTTATCTAACATTGAACTCAAATCATACCTATTATTAAATGATGAAAGTAACATCGTACTAATTATACAGAAAAGATTAATGGTCTGTGGAAGTCATCAAAGCATTTAAATTTTTATGTTAGTATTGTAATATATATTTGTTTTTAAAAATAAAATTCAAGCCTATATTTATGTCATTTTTTTAAAAAAGATTATTCTTAAGAAAAAGAAATATTTAATTTTATTTTACATTAGAATGATTGAATAATGTACATTTTAATTAATTTTGATTTCTTCACAGTTTTATTCTATAAAATTAATGATTTCGATTTAAACAGTTTTTTAAGGAATTTCTTTTGTTTAAATTATTTATTATGTGTGCATTTAAGGTGTCAGTCAGACATATGATAACTAATTTTATTGCTTTATAATGCAATGCATATATCATAAATAATATTAGTTTCTTTTATCTTTTTTTACTATGCATTAAATCTGTCAAATTATTTGAATTTAACTTTCTTGTGATTTTACTTTTCACTAAAAATATGAGTTAATTTTTTATTAACTCATACTAAGTGTAATGACATATTGGATAGATTTTTTTAAATTGTTATGTTTATAACATTTTTAAAAAGAAATTTTCATTTTTTGTTACCGTATTTTCCTGTATATAATCCGCTGATTATGTGTTAAAAAAGTCCGAATTTCGTTGTGCGTATTATAAGCCGCCGCGGATTATCTGATAAAAAACATTCTCGATCAGAAAAACTTACAAGAAAGTTTTGAAAGAAATACTATTTATGTTTCATAAAATAAATAACAGGTGATACCAGGACACACCTGAATTATTTAAACTATAATCGGCTTTGTGCAATTACGTTCAAAAACGAATTCGGTTCCCCTTAAAGATTTTACGGTTGTAATTCGCTAAAGTCATTTTCCAATTTGCCTTGATGTGAGCTGTTTCGTTTTGAAAATACTCAAATTCGTATATCGTCATATTGAAGCGAAAATTTTTAAGTTACACAGCAGATTTTAAATTAAAAGCTATAGCAAAAGCAAATAAAAACAATGGGGTCAAATGTGTTAATTTAAAGTGGAAAACAAAGCACGCGCGGTATAAAGAAAATTGTGAAAAATACGCAATTTGTAAATAATCCATTTCTTTCATTTAAATATTAACGAAGCAAAATTATTTTAATTTAAATATGTCTAACATCGTTTTAAAAGTTATTAGAAGCTAAATATCGATAAGTTTTACAAGACTCTTCTCAAAATTATCGCTTTTGATCATTCTCGTGCTTTCATCTCAAGTTTATCGCATTTTGCGATGAACTGGATCTAGACTGATATTTTTCATAATAAATGCTTTTTTCTATACAATTTATTAAATTTTTAATCCTACTGTGCGTTTTTTTTATTTTATGTGACCTCAGCAGTACATATTTTAGACTATTCACCGAAAAAGAAATTGCCGCTGATCATACGCCGCTGCGGATTATACGATGCTTTTTTTCCTTATACTCGAAAAAACTTCCGTGCGGATAATACGCCACTGCGGTTTATATACAGGAAAATACGGTAGTTTAAATTTCTTGGCTAAGATAATCATTTTAAAGAAATTTGGGGAATATGAAATGTTTGAAGGTACCAGAGCAGTTATCAATTCAAAAATATCTTTAAAACGTCAATGAATTATTCAGCTGGTTTTTCTAAATATGTAAATTTTATAGATAGTAAATTTGTAAATTAATCTCTGTTATTTTAATTACATTATCACTTTCACCATCTGTGTAATTGATGTTTAAACAATTCAATCAATTGTGGAATATTTTATAAATTTTCTACTTGTCATCAACCACTTATAAATCATCTTTAATAATAACATTCATCGTTTATTTTTTTGAAGTAAGAAAAATTATCAACCAAAAAGTTTTAGTTACAATCAAAAGAAGAATAAATTAATTGAAGTGAAAGAAGTATAATTTTTAAAAATAAGTTTTTTTTTTTATCAATTTTTTGAAATTTATACTCTGTTTCAAATAAGACTTTATTTAATTTTTTTATCTATTGTATTTAAAATAAATAAAATTTCTGAGCATTATTTTTTGAACACATAAAATGCATTCAGTATGTAAAAATGTCATATATGTGCCCTTATAGGATGTTTACGTAAAACATTGTACTATTTTTTTAACTTCTTACCTACTTTAAAGTCTTATGTATATATTTGTCTCTCTAGATATAGTTTCTTTATTTTCTAGATTTAGTTCTTCCAGTTCAAGAAGAACACTCTATATATACAATTCTTGGAGTTCTTGTTTGTCTAAGACATGTTATTCCACATCTTGAGGAATCTTTTCTTACATCAAGCTTAAAAAAGTCACAAAGTGATACTGCTCAAGATGAAATCATTCACAGAGAGGTTACTGCAGATGGCTGTTTACAAGATAATTCATTGCAAAATAACAGCATCCAAACTGAGGAGGACATGTGTGTGACAAAAGAACAATATTTAAAGGTTTTCTCAATATTACTGTTTATATTGTATTTAATGTATATTTATTATTAAGAAGAATTATGATCTGTTGTTTGTGTAATTTTAAAATTATAGCAAATTTCTTTTGTTCCATTTTTAAATGAAATGTAATTTAGCATTGCCCAACTTTTTGCTTATGTCATCAATTGTTTCACTTTCCTAATGGGTGTAAATATATTTGAATCCTGAAGACTTCTCTCAATCATGCAAATAATGGGTGTTTTATGCCTTTAGTTAGCGATAAGTAAGATATATGCATGATGTGTGAAGGAGCTGTATAGATTTCTAATAGAATAGATTCTTGATGAGACTCATGCATATCTTCTATCAAGTACTTAGAGTGTATTAATAAAGGTTTTTTGATTTCCCTTTATCATTTATTATTGTACTAATCAAAGTGCTGATGGTAAGGAATACCTTTGTCTGCTGTCATAAAAAATTGTAGATTTATGTTTGTGGAGGATTGTTTTTTGACTGAAATTGAAATATTTTATCATAAATGTTTTGACTGAAATTTTATGTATTTTAAAAATAAATTTTGGAAAACAGTTGAAATCTTAAAATAATTTTAGTAATATCTCAATGTTTGCCATAGTTGTTCGTTAAAATTTAAAGTCTGTTTTAAAATTACTTTGAAATATTAAGTGGAATATAAAATAACAGTGAAAATTAAGCTTCTATGTACCACATTAAAGACCAAACTACTACTCTTGTCAATCATTAGGTCTTTCTCAGTGAGGAGTCTATCTTAATTGTTACGAATTGAATGGAATTTCATATAGAAATTACTACCAACCAAATTGAAACTGCGGCAAAGTAAAGATAAAAATTAATTATCAAAGAAAACTATTGTATCTAACATTTTGATTCCAAAAGCAATTTCCTTATTTAACCGTTTGGGTGCTGAAGAGTTTTCTTATATATGTGGTAAAAGTGCAGATTGAAATGCGTTCTAATTTAATTAACAAAACAAGAGGAGAGCTATCGCGCTTCTCCTCATTTTTGGTGCATAACAAGCGAAGCGCTGTCGCGCTTCGCTGAACTCAAACGGTTAAGTAATGAATCGAAAAAGTAAATATTCTTTTGAAAATAAAATATATTACACATATCCCCCGATTTACACTAAAGATAGGTTCCTTAGATAACAGAGTAAATCAAAATCGTGGATTCTTAAACGTAAAACCGTGTAAGTCGAAAACAAACTAAAATGTTCATAATTCAGTGATTTATTTCAATGTAAAATAAAACTAAATGTATCTTAAAAACATAAAACTAACTGTCTATTTATAAAATCAAAAATATAAAGGTATATGCTTGAAATTCATTTTACATATAGAAATGAGAAATATAAATTACAAAATTTAACCGGAAATTTAGTTACTGTTATCACTTTCATAGACTCTTAATCTATTATTCCTGATTGGTATATCACTTTCATCACTCGATAGTGGTTGATGCGATTCAAGTTCGATGTTAGATGAATTAGAAACAACTTCAGATGGGCGAAACTTGGTAGTGAAATCTGTAATTAACTATTGTGTTTTGTTTTTGATCAAATCTTTATAGACCTCTTCATATTGAGTTAAGCGTTGAGTTACCTGAAGGTTTGCTTGATGTACTGCAGCTTAAAGGTCGAAATTATCCCTTGATCTAACAGCTGCAATAAAGAAGTTGTATTCTTTGGTAAAAATACAACTTGCACATTTTCGTGATGTAAATCTTGAGGATGGCCTTGACATTTAAAAACTGTGTAAAAGTGAAATCGTGTAAACCGAGTACCATGTAAATCGGGGGATAGGTGTATAATCATGATTCCTCTTACATTTCAATTTTATTTTCCATTAAGTTAGAATAACTGTTAAACTTAGTGTTCATAAATGTTGCTTTACTGTCAGACTTTAGATGTGGTACCTATATATCTCTCTTTTTTATTTGGTTTGCTTGTTTAATGGTCATGTTTTGTACACAAGAGAATTAGATCGGGATCCATATTTTACAATTTTATTTCTTTAGATTTTTTTTAGGAAAATGTTCTAGGTGTTTAACAAATTTTCCTATTTCTTCGACTAATATTAGGTGATCATTGTCCTTAATACTCTTGGTAATGTTTTTGTATTTGTATTGTTTGATTCTAAAAGCATTGTTAAATTTTCACTTAAATATCCCAGAATTTTTTATCACTTCTTTACCTATAGGTATGGAAGCATACATAGATTCTAAGGTCAGATTCACCAATTACTGATTCGAAAATTTAATGTGAAATTGCTTTTGATGGGTCTAGTAGGTTTGATAATATTATTATTTAATTATTTGTAGTTGAACTATACACATATTTAATTTGAAGAAAAGTTATTTGAAAATGAATAAAGTATGTTTTTGATTATTTGGTTTGAAACTATTCACATAAAAATGGTTTTTGTTTTGATTGATAATACTAATTTAGAAAAGTTATGTAAAGGAATCAATCTGGTTGGCATGTTTATGCATTTTTCTATAAATTGTGTTTATTTTTTCAATTACTTTGATAGTTTATGCTTGTATATTTCAATACTATATAAAAAAAATTTTCATCCTAGATGTGTTACTCATGTATTTTGTCTTTTAGGTCAAATATTATAATAAATACTAAAACTGTTTCTATAAACATGTTCTATTTTTTTTTAGGTTTATGAAGTAGTTTTGCATTTTTGCCATCATCCTGATCATAATGTGGTCACTGCTACACTTGAAACCTTATATCAATTTTTAAAATGTGTTCCATTGATTATTCAACAAATTCTAATTTCTCCAGTTGGCATCACAGAGTCCTTAATCTTTGAACTTCCAAAGCTTAATCGTTTAATGAGCGAAAGTAACTATGTATTTTATTTTCTGTGTTCACAAATGTATTTCTTATTTACTCATTATTTTATAAATTTTGTTTAAAAATTCATGCAAAATCTTTTCTGTAATATCAATAAGATGGGTTCTGTAATAAAAACATTTTTATAAAAAATTTCTTACAAGTATTTTTTACTTCAGAATTTAGTAGTTTTATTTTTGAAATATTTCAACATTTTGAACCAAAAAAAAAATTTAAACAATAAGTAATTCTATTCAGTTGCATATAAATCCTTTAAATTGTTTTCATATAGATTTCTGTTGTTGGTATTTGGGCAAAATTGCTTAAAGAAAAAGCTTAATATTCTGCTTGAGGCTTTTTGTTCCATAACTGTTTCTATGCATATTATTATTTCTTTGGGTTTTTATGAATACTCTCTCATTGTTATCTCCATTGTGTGCTTTATAGCAAATTGGTTGCTTCTAACAACAACTTTTCAGAGCTCCACTTTGATCCTAGAATTCTTAAAGCTCTTATTGGCAGATTGTATTATGGCACTCTTGTTTACTTTTTCATCATTTTTTGTGATACTTATGTTATTTATAAACTGAACAGAGAAATATGATACTTTTTAGTCATCACCTGCTAAACTTTTATCAATTGGTGTAAGACTGCTATAAAATTTCATATTATTTAGCCCAAGTTCCATTTATCTATCAGCATGGTACCGAACACTTTGGACTAGACAAATCTGTGATCTGCAAAAAACTCCTTCATCATATGATATGACGCCATTGTCCTCGACACGAGTTTTGATGAATGCTAAAGAGTTATGGCATAAGAATTTTCAGAGAAAGAGTTTACATAAGAACTTTTCATATTTACCTATGAAATTTTCATTCATAAGCCATTCTTTAAATAAAGTTATCCTATCATTCATACATTCTACTCTACTTCAAGTTATTTATCATTCTGATAAACATTGAAATATAACAAAAAAACATAAGGATCCTATACAACAATTGGATTGATATTGCAACATATCTTGGCTTGCAGAAGTAATAATCCAATGACTTGTCTCATTAGTTAGAGTGTAATAACTGTGTGTAAAATATGATTCATCATATTTCATCATATAGTCAATCCTCTAAAATTTAATGTTATTTCCAAACCATAATGTTGGAAAAAATTCGTGACATTCATAATATTTTACCCTTACCCTAAGTTGTTCACTGTAACTATGTATTTTCAAAGTTAGTTTTTTGAATTCTTTTGGTATACAAACTCCTAATTCGTTTATTATGTGTGTGTGTTCGTTTATTAAAGCCTCGGAGATCTGAAATTCTTGATAATCGAGAAGTTTGTAAAGTGAAGACCAAAAATTAGATTTGGGAAAAGGAAAATCATTAACTATGGTTTAAAAGCTAAGATTGTTTATATTACCAGCAATACTTTTATCAAATGTTTGAATAAACATATAATTCATAGTTCTGTATTTTATCTAGAACTGAGTTCAGTAATCTTTTGTTAGCGTAATGAACTGAATTATTTTGATAACAGGATATTGCACTAGTGACACATGAACCTTACACATCAGCATGAATTGCATTCAGGTTCTGGATGATGTAGCGATTCCAAATGCTTGAACTGCATCAGTATGTTAATGTCTCTGTTAATGTGTTTTCAGTTATTTCCTTTTTGTCTCCGTCACCAATGAAATGATGCTACTATCACTGAGTATCCCTTTGGTAACCATTGTCATCAACTCCACTCCAATCCAATCTTAAAGGCAATTTTCTGCAGCATGTTTGTAGTTAGGAAGAAGTGGAACGAGTTGCAGTGAATAATTATTTTGAGTGTGAACAGTAACAACTGCTGTTTTTTCCAAACCTAAGATTAAGCATAAACTTTTTCCATGGTTTTTCAATTAAAGAGTTGAAGCATTTCTGCCATATTTTGGCAAACCAGTTCTTACAACTTGAAAAAACCTAATAAAATCCAACAATTTAAAAAAAATAACGATTCATTTAAAATAGTTATTTTTTAAAGTTTACTTGGATGGATAAGTCCCCTCCTCTGATCAGTGCTTGTTAAAACACTTTATGTTAGAAAATCTTGATATTTTATCTTGATATTTTAATAATCCTTAATTCAGAAATATGAGACAGGGTGTCGTTAATAAATATTAAGTCTTTGCTTGACATGATGTTTGCTGCATTGATTTTTGAAATGGAAGGAACAAATTGCGTTTCAAACATTTTTGAAATGAATCAATGTTTATCTACTCTTTTTGATTTTTATAGTAAACTGGTAAAGATGCCACATAAATCATGCCCTTAAAGGCACATGGCTTTGCAAGCTTGCCAATCACGATTAGTGAAAGTTTTGCAGTAGACAGTACTGCTACAAGCAATGATTGTCAAACATGCATTTTAAATCTTGGGGAGATAATTCTTTGGAAAGAACTGCTTTAAAATTGAGACCAGATTCATTTGTGTTTTACAGCTGCTAAGGGAATTTGCTTTCTGTTGCAATCAACATCTGAAACTGAATATTCTTCTGTTGTGTTGACATCTGATAACTTTTTTCAAGTTACAATCAATTGTCAGTCTCTATGCCCGTTTCCAGAGATTTATCCGTTTATTATTAGCTATAATACTTTATTGTTAACTTAAAACATTATTCAAATTTTCATTCAAAATATTATTTAGCTTTATTGTTAACATAAAACAAAAACTTTCCAATCACTATTGAGCTAACAAGAGTTTAAATAGGCCACTTGGTAAATCCAACTTTTTCACTTAGCTGCTTATGCAAAAACACGAAAAGGGTATTTAATAGTTTTAGTTTCTGCTTTGTTTTAGTATATATATATATAAATTGTTTCATCCTTTATCATTTTTATATTGTCTTTTATATAGACAATTATATATTATTAAAATATACTTCTATTTTATATTTTTCCCCAATTGTATTTATATTATTTTAAATAGGTCAAGCCAGTATCGTACCTTCATCTGCCTCTTTGGATGAATCTACATTGGTGGATGATCTGGACATATATATGCCTGAAATGAATAAAGGTATGTATAATTCTACTTATACTTATTAAAAATGTGTGGTTTATTTATTTAAAATATGTTTGGCAATTTATAATTTCTTGAGATATTGTTTCATAATTATACTGACCCACCAAAAATTTATCACCAAGAATGACCTGAAATGTGTGTGATATATTTGACCAAAGGGATAAAGGAATGTGCAATCCAATGCCACCCCCAAACCATGGTGACAGATGAAGGTAAAGTGTAATGATGCATAAAGCAAAAATAACACAAATGTTCAGCAGTCTCACCACTGTCCCAAGATTTGAATATGGCTATTGTTTTGTTGCAGACTGTAGTAGGATTAATCACTACAGATAATGTGGTTAAACTCCATTGTCCATGTCCATAATTCATCATACTGTTTGCTGTGCGAACGCCTATGGTTTTGAGTTAAGTGTAAATGAAATAATGGACGTTTTATGGGACATCCCACTTAGCTGCTTATGATCTCAAATATTAAGAGCATACTTCGAGTATTTTATAATAGACTTATTCTGTTGTGCTATAGCTTTTGATGTGACTGAGCAATCCATCTCTGCCATGTGCACAATATGACTATCAACAAATGCAATCGTGCAACAAGGTACAGTCAATCTCTACAATGTACCATATATGCCTGCATCCATCCATTACACTTCATCACAGTTATTTTGTTTTATCTAACATAGTCGCTGATTCAGTTAAAAAATAATCTCCAATCTATAAAGATACTATTCTTCTTCAGTTGAAATCAAGAACTTGTTCAGAATACTCTCGATGGGTTCATCAATGCATATTAAACAGCTTACAATAGAAAGAACAAAAAAACATGAAAGAAACAATTGCCATACTTCAAAGCAACTATTTTTCCCTCTTGTGTATAGGAATATTGTGGTGACATAACAAGTGGTGACATCACCCATGATGTGCGTATGCACGGCAATGCTAATGATTTTGCATATTTTCTTCAGAATATTGCATTTTGATTGGTAATAATATATTATAATGAATATTAACAATCATGTTCTTTTTTTGGTCCTCAGGCGATGCCATTTTGCTGCAATTTTATTTAATGTATATGAGTAGGTTAAAAATGATTTAACATCGGTTTTATTTTGTCTTTGAATACTTAAGCTAATTAACTCCTACTTCATTTAAGCTATTTTATGGAAAAGATTTTATACTATTCCTAATTTAAATCTGCATGTACTGAATAATTTTGTGATAACATTTTTCACACACACATCATTTGTAAAGTATAATTCTTTTAATATTACTTAATTGTATTAGTTGAATGTTAGTAATATATTATTGTATTTCATCTAAAATAGTTCAATATACAGTAGTGGCCAAAAGTGTGGACATTTTTTGAAAGTTTCATGTTTTTCAACTTTGTGTGCTTGTAGAATATATTCATTTTCACTTAAATACAAATGTTTATATATCAAATTAAAGGTAATTTAATGTAGAATTTAATAACATAAACAGATTTAAAATATCTGAACTACAAAAACAGTTATGCTCATTTTAGTTGAACAAACAAACACAAATCGTTTTGAATTATGACTCACCAATCAAAAACACTGTTCTGAGGACCAATCAAATGTCTGTAACTATAGTTAAGGTTATTTATATAATAAAAGAGTTTTTTTTTTTTTAAAAAAAAATAATGATGAAATTTAGTAAATTAAATAGTGCTGCTTTTTTTGAATATTTTAAGTCTTTTTTTTTTTAATTGAACTAGCTTTAAACAATGTCACCAACAAGAAGAACTGATTTATTATCTACAAGAAGAAGCCGAATTGTCATATTGAGAGAAAATGGCCTCTCTTATGCTGATATTGCAAAACATGTTGGTGTTTCAGTGACTTGTTCTGGTTTACAAAAGTTCTGTGTGTGTTATAAAAAAAGGAAATCAGTGGAAAATAAGACCAAATCAGGCCGAAAAAAATGCACAAGTGCTACTGCTAATAGAAAAATTAAACGGCTATGCACTCAAGATAGAAAAATTTTATCATATGCTATTAAATGTGAAATTAATGCAGCTGGTATTGCAGGAAGTTCAGAGCATTAAGAAGAAGGTTATCAGGACTTGGACAACAAGCTAGAAATCCAAGGAAAAAACCATATTTAAATCAAAAGCAATGCTAAAAACGAGTTAAGTGGTCAAAAATGGTCAGAAAATCAATGGAAGTAGTAATCTGGAGCGATGAGAGTAAAATATTTCTCTTTAGTACTTATGGTAGAAAATACGTGGGACGTAGACTAGGTGAAGCACTTCATCCATATTGCATTGAAGCAACTACAAAAAACCCAATAAATGTCATGATTTGGGCATGTATGTCTAGGTGGTGTGGGCCTTATTCTAGTGATTGATTGGCATCCTGAATGCCAAAAAATACATGAAAACTGTCCTGGAACCGAAATTGATACCTTCCATCAGGCATCTTGTCCTCAACAAAGCACCATTTATTTTTCAGCATGATTCAATTCCATGCCACACAGCAAAAGTATGCAAAACATGGTTTCAAAATAAATGCATAGATATATTACCATGGCCAAGAAACAGCCCTGATCCCAATGCAATTGAAAATTTATAGCAATGCTTAAAAATTCTTGTAAGAAAAAAACGTCTATCCAATAAAAGACATTTTTTGTTGAATCTATAATTGATTCTTTGCACCATGTGATTACGAAAGATGTTCTACAAATGCTTGTTTACTCGATGAAAAGACGTAAAGCTGTTTTAAAAAAATAAGGGTTGTCCTACTAAGTATTGATTGTGTAAGTATCACTTAAAATGCAAATCTTAGATAAATCTTACTATAACTTTTTTGTTAATACAGATATTGTAATACTGTTTTTGTTATTAAATTCTAAATTAAATTATCTTCAATTTTATCTATCAACATTTGTATTAAAGTGAATATTAATGTATTCTACAAGCACACAAAGTTGAAAATCATGAAACTTTACAAAAATGTCCACACTTTTGGCTATCACTGTATATAAAGAATACTGGTTAAACACTAGATTGCATTTATAATGGTAAATATAATTGTTTGTAATTTCTTACTATAATGGGAATAAATTAACTTAAATTTGCAATTTAAAGTAAATTACACTTATCATAAAAAGGAACTTCTTCTGTAAGTTTTTTTATTAGGAATAAATCTTAACACTAGTAATGAATAATAGTAAAAACATTGAGTCTAGAATGAAACTTAATATTTTGTAAGGTAAATGTTTTTCACTGGCCATTGCAAAAGAATTGAAAATATCAAATGAGTAGTGAATTCATTGGTAGCGTATTCATTTGACTTAACTTGTAGTAATTTCTTATAAATTTTTTAATTTCAATAATAATAGCTTCTTTAACATTTTTTAATGTTATGAAGTTGTTAAAAGTGTTTTCTGTATAAAATGCTAATATACTTGACTAATACAAACATTTAGAAGTGATTGAATTTTATTGTCAAAATTAAAGAGTGTCCATTTTTAATTTAGCAAAATTTGTCACAATGTGCCTGAAAGAAAATTTATATTTCTCTATTGGTAGTGTTATTTTATGTTAGGATAATCTTTAAAAATGTGTATAAAGAAAAATGTAAGTAAACATCTGGGACAAAATTTAGATATTTCAGAAGAATAACCTTTATTTGTACTCTTTTCTAAGCATACTGTTTAGATCCTTTAGCAATTAGTTTCGACTGTTTGAATAAAGATAATGAATGCAATAAATTTTATTATACTGAAATATCTGTCAAACAAGGTAACGTGTAAGTGAACAATTTTGTTCTGAAATAATATATGAATGGTGAAATAATATATGAGTGGGAATTATTAATTCAATGGCAATATATATAGTAAAATATTTAGCCATGCTTAACAGTGCTTTTTCCTGTACATTTTACAGTTAAATAAAGTGAAGTGAGGTAAACTCTAATTAATTAAAATTATTTACTATATTTTTATATCTGATAGTGTATAAGTTTGCATTAAAAGTTGATCTTGCTTTAAATGCTTGTAAACAACTAATATAAATGTTGTTAAAATGTTTCTGGAATATTAATAATTTAATAATTTAAAAAATGATTACACATATTTGTGTTTAAATCTTCTAATGGAAAATAAATTTATGAAAGTAATTTTATTTTGAAATTAGTTTCATAAACTTGCTTAAAATATTAAGTTAACTTTTCTATTTTAAACATGTATATGTTTAAGATAGAAAAATGGTAATTTTTTTATTTTTGTGCATGCCTCTTTGTATTATATGTATTTATATGCACTTAGAAGAATGTAAATACACTTTGTACATTTCTTAAGTAGCAGGTATTGTGTAAGTATTTCATGAGGGATGTGTGCAAATTTTACTTAGAAAAATACATTTTTTTGTTTATGTTTTACTAATTTAAAATAAGATTATGATGTATGAGTAATACACAAATACTTTACTTTTTTATACTTTAATTTTATCTATATGTAAAATTGCGCTTAGAAGAAATAAAATTTTAAAATTTCAATCTTTAATATTTATAATTAATTAACAATAAATTAGTTGTGCATGGCTATTTGATATTCATAATTACTTGTATTATTATGATTTTCAAAATAATTAGTTATACTTGTTATTCTATAATATAAGTTATACTTGAGTATAAGTTATACTTGAGAAATTCAACATAAAAATTCCTGTTGAAATAAAAAAAATTTCTGGTTCAATCTGACTATATTTATTTAAAAAAATGACTTCTTGTATTTTAGCACATTTCAAATACTCCAGTTTCTCCCTTAGTTCCATATTTTGAAAACTTACGGATTTTGTTAAATATAGGAACTATTCTTAAAAACATTTTGATGTATCTTTAAATTTTTAACAGTTATATCATCATATTTTATGACTCATGATATTATTTTGTAACTCGTTTTCTTATAGCAAGTTTATTTTCTTAAAAAATATTTCTAAAAATTTATATTTGAAATTTTGGAAGATGTTTCACTGTTAAGTATAATGATATGAAAGCTTATCTTTAAAAATTTACATTGTTTAATTTAATTATATTTATATATTTCTAGCTAATAATCAGCTTTCATACTCAAAAGAATTTAGTGATAATGATGTTCACTCCATCAGTTCTAAAGATGTTAGTGATGGACAAGGTTCTAATTTATCATTGAGCATTGATATCGAATCTGAAAGTGTTCTTACCGAATCTAATTTGCCATACAAGCCAAGTAATGACAATTATTTTTTTGGAAGTCCTGAAGGTATATATCTAGATTTTGTATTAAAAAAGCACTGAAAAGTTATCAAAATAATTAATAAATTTTTTGTTATCTAGATGATTGTTTGTAAGAAGCATGAAAGTTAATACAAAGAGTAACATAAAAATTACACAATTATTTATTTCAGATTCTTTTAAAATCATTGTATACATCAGTTATTTTTTCTTAACTTTTCCTGTTCTAATTGTTAAATTTATGTTTGGTCTCTGTTGTAATTTGTCATATAGTTTTGGTTATGGTTATTATTTTTCAAGTTAATATAAGTTATTATTATTTTTTTAATTTAAAAAGATTGGTATGATTGCAACTTTTTTAAAAGTGCACAGCTTCCATATAAATTATGTCTTAGATTTTGCATGTATATTTAGAAAAAATTGTGTATAAAATATGTGATTTCAGCTATCTGTCTAGTAAATTGTTAAAAATAATAATTAATAAATTATTTATTGTGTATCACTAAACTTTTTTTGATGTTTTTTACTTTTGTGCGGCAAATTATTGTATTCATTATGTGCCTTTTCCACTTTTCAGTGAAACTGTATTGTCAACGAAATTTAAGTAAAGCCATGTGCATATTTGAATTCTTATATATTTATTTCAATTACAGTAGGTTTAATAATTCTACTTTTTGAAAATTTTTGTGGGATTTTTCATTTTTTGCTTATATTGTTGTTCTTGTATTCTTGATGATCTAACCGCAGGCAATATCTAGTCCTACCTCCCCACAAATCTTCAAGAATTCATAAACAAGATAATATAAAAGGATTATAGTCTGATATATTAAAAGTTTTTTTTGTGTTAAAAATAATCTGTAACTATAACTTTGAATTTGAATACATTGTTTGCTTAGTAACTAGATTCTAGCTGTATTTGAATTGTAGAATAAATAAATAATGTTGAATAACATTCCCAGTAAACATTTTAATTTCATATTTAGAATATAGTAACTGAAAGTTTGTAATGTTATGTTTAAATCAAAGCTTACTATTGTTTATTTTTTAAAAAATGTGATTTAAATTGTTTTTTCACCCAGTCATAATTTTACTATGTTAATTATAAATTATAAAGTTTTTTTAGAAGTGTTAAGAATGCTGAGGGTAACTGTGCTATTTAAGTTGTTATAACATGTCTTTTGTGTTTCTTAAGCTGAAATTTCTGTAAAAGATATCAAAATATTATTTGCTGATACAATTTCTTATTTATCTTTAAGACTTTATATTATAAATTGCTTCGAGGATATTTTAAATTATACATGAACATAATTCATGATTTCGTAAAAACTCACCTCCATGCTCTTGTGGTTGCTATAGGATTTGCAGGGAAAATTTCTGTTTGCTTATCTAGAAGGAAAAACTAATAGTTATTTGTTACTCAACAATTTGAAAGTTATTTTATCCTCAGAATCTTAGTTTTTAACTTCTATATTTTGTTTTTCAGTTTTAATATTAGAATTTCTGAATTATTTCAATGTCATATTTCATATATATATATATATAAATTATAAAAAAAACCAATCATGTAATTGGTTTTTTTTATAATTTATTATTTTTCATGTAAAAATATACTTTATCTTATGTATTTTGTTTTTAAAAACATGCTATGTTGTCAGAGTTTGTGCATCTTAATTGTAACTTAATATGACTGCTTTCTGTAAAATTTAAACATATAAGTTAAAATATATTCATCTAGGTTAAAATTTATTACTCCTACACTTGTTTTACCTCGTTACTTATTTTTAAAAAAGTATCTTGCTACTACTAATTTTTTTTAAAAAAGTATTTCAACTGTAATAAATTTTAGTTTATATGCCTCTCCTAGTTTTTTTTTTTCTTATCAATTATGAGGTTTAATATGAAAACTTTATATTTGCAATTATAATGACAGAGAATTGAGAAAATTAAAATCCTTTTATAAGTAAGTAAATTAATTTTTTTATCTTTCTTTATAGTTTATTTTCTTGTGCTATACATAATTTGCGATTAATACTTTTTAAAAAGTATTGAAAATAAATGTTTTTTTAGATTTTTAAAAATTTTTTCAATTTTTTTTTATGTAAAACTTTAATATGTACTAAATTTTTCTGCGTATAATCTACAGTGATGTATTATTCACAAGAAGTTTTTGAATAATAATAATAATAATAAAAAAAAGCTCCTCATAATCTGCTGCAATTTTTTCAGGAAATAGTCAAAAATATATTTAAATTGCAATAAAATGAGATGAAAGCAAAAAATTAACCAAAAGCAATGATTACAAGATGACTTTAGTAAAACTTTTCAGTTTTTAATATCTTTTAAATGAGACTAGACATACTTTAAAAATAAAATATTTGTTTCTTTAATAATTAAATGAAAGAAATTAATTTTTTTTAATTGCACATTGGATACTTTATTTTTTGTATTATGTATGCTTTATTGTTCACTTTGTAACTATTTTTTTTATTTGCTTTTTCTATAACTTATTTAAAAATCTTCAACTTGTCCATTTTCACATGATGATATACGAGCTTGAAAATTATTTGTATGAAACTGCTGAGGTCGAGATAAAATGTAAAATGACGATAGCCAATAGTAACTGTATTATCTTTCCGAAGAACTGAATTTGTTGTTGAACGTAATTGGGCAAAACTGATTATAACTGGGAAAAGTCAGCCGAGTTGTGGCGCTATTTATTATTTTATAAAACATGGTATTTCTTTCAAAACTATACAATTAGCTTTTTTGATAGAGAATGTATTTTGTTGGATTATCCAAGCCAGCATATGATATGCTCAACGAAACTCGAAACTTTTTTAAACATAATCTATGGATTATATACAAGAAAATACAATAGTTTCGAATTTAGTTATTCATTTATGAAATCTAATTATCACTTTAAGTGGTGTATGTCTCATAATCAATTAAAAAATACATGCATCACAGAATTTAATTTTAGAGAAAAATATAGAAAAATTATTTATGCAAGAATTTATCTAAATTAGTTTTATTTGAAAACTTTGCAATTCATTTAACAATCGTTACATTTTACTATTCAGGTCACTTTTAATGAATTTCAATTCTACATTTCATGTAGAATTGAATATAAATATAAATCTATGAAGTTTGGCAAAATTTCTGCCCTAGTAATTTTTAAGCTAAAATGCAAATAGAACAAATTTTTCGAAATTGCGTTTCTTAAAGCATTCATATTTATTATATTTATATTTTAGCATGTCTTAATCTTTAAAATAAAAAAAAAAGTTTAACTTTAGTTGAGCATTATTTTTTGTGATATGTTGTGCTCAACTAAAATGACACAAATTTTGTACTGAGCATTAAAAATGTTTAATTTCTTATCAAAATATGATACCCAATCAGATATTCCCTTTCTCTTATTTTTTTTCTTTTCTGTTGGGTTACATTCGGAAATTTATAAATATATTAATGAAATATAACTATATTAGTAAGTTGCATGGTACAACTTCTAATGGCTGAAATACTTGAATAAGAATTTGTATAAATTATTTTATATTTTATGTTACTCATTATATTTTAAATAATTGCAGTGTGTGCAATATCCTCCTATATTTTATCCTATTTACTATATTTTACTTCATAGATATACATCTTTATTGCTTAAGCAATAGAGATGTATTGCTTAAGCAATCATTTCTATTGCTTAAGCAATAAAGATGTATATCTATGAAGTTTTGCACAATTTTTGTTCTGTAATTTCTGAGATAAAATATAGAATGAACAGCAATTTATGTCTTATTGTGATTTTTTTCTAAAAGCATACCTTCTAGGTTTTCTTATGAAAAATTTAGCATGTATGTAATGAATCTTTGAATAAGAAAGCGTCATTCCTTCACAAGTATTAACAATTTACATCTTTAATTTTTGTGTATTTATTCATAAAGAACAATTTTCTACCAACTATATCGTGAAATAAATTTGAAATTGTATTTACAAAAGTTATACCACATTTTCTTAAAAATATTTATTTAATTGTTCTTCTAATCCACTCAAAATATTGTCACTTTTATCGACAGCATATACTTAAAAATTAAATTTCGTTTAAAGAACTACCTTGAACTTGTGTAAACTATTTCAACTACAGCTTTTAATTTAATGTCTAAATTCTATTTTATAACATGAAATATTTTCATATTTGAATTAAACATATTGATTAGAGTTTCCTGTTCATAAACTGTGAATTTTATGTGATTTTTATGCAAAAATAAAAAAAAAAACTTTTTGTACATTGAAATATTAGACATGTAAGTAAAAAGTAATGTATTTAGTATTTTGCTGTTGTTACTTATGACAATTGACAAAGTTCCATTCTGGGACTGGGCAAATCAAGTCAGAAAGCGTCTTCTATTTTTTAACAGAGCACCCCTTCAGCGAAGACCGAAGTATCACTTAAGCTCATAGATGGCAGCACAATCTGAGTCTTCCAATTTAGTGATAGAAAGCCAGAGAAGATGCAAGGGCTGGCTCCTAACATTATAGAGGCATTTATTTGGATTGTGTATGTGTGTGAGAATTTGGAGGATATTACAACTACACATATTTTATTTGTCTCAGTCGCCAATAGTGAACTTGACATTCTTTAGTCGGCTGGGAATCGAACTCACAACCTGCTGATTACAAGGCTGATGCCCTAACCAACTAGGCTACTGTGAGCCTTAGTAATTTTACATTGAATTTTCACCAACATTTGTTTTAAAAATTTATTTCTCTTTTAAGCATTATTCGAGATTGATCTGAAAAGATGTTTTGAAATATTTTTAATTAATATAAGTAAAGGACAAAATAATGTTTTGTGACTTGTCATTGGGAGATCTTAAGGTAATTGAGTTTAGTATTAATTTTTATTGAAATTTCTACATTCTTTCAAATACTTTAATGTTTTTGATGTCTATTGTTAATATTTTTATGTTTGATGATTTTAATGCAATATCTATTTTATATTTTTGTTTTCCAGCTAGACGTAGTGCCTTTTTAAAAATAGGAGCAAGTGATGAAGATATTCTTGACTCAGACGATGAATTTTGGGGTTTAACTAATTCAACTCCTTCACCAGGACCTTTGCCAAAAACTGATGTAATATTTTCTGACATATTTAATTCAAAAATATATATTTATAATGCACATTCTTTGTCATGTCGATGTAAAGATTTTTTATTATAGAAATAAGACATTTTAAATTTTTTAAAATTAATTTTAAATATCTTGTAGGCATATTATGATTTATCTTGTTCGTATTTGTCAAAAAGTGATTGAGTTATGCAAAGTATTTCTGTGACTTTGATGTTTTGATATTATTTTTGTGAAGGAATAATTCTATCTGTTTAAATGTGTGTGTATATAACAGTCATACAAGACAGTCTACTGGATTTAAACGGCTCTATCACCTAGAACTCAGAAGATAAGCATATTAAGTGCATTGCCTTAATGCATCGTACAGCAATGTTACAAACCCTGAATCCTGAAGTGGTATTATTTGCAAGACATACTTCTGCAAAGCTTGCAACAGACTGTCTCCCCAACTTTTAATAATACATTAGAGAAAAGAGAGCATTCATTGATGTTATGAACTATAAAACTTGGATGCAGGAATGCTTTGATTTATTGTTTTCCAATGAATTTTGTTTACTGTATCATGATTTTTGCTTGTGTGTTTGGAAGAATCACAAAGAATGGACTTTTGATATCAAATATTGTACATCATCCTATTGGCTCATAACTGGATTTATGACATGGAGTGCCATTAAATATATGTCTCTGTCAGCTTTGTTCCCATTGCAACACTTGAACTCAGACTTCATATATTGACATAATGAACATTGGCCTTATACTATTGAAATAAAGCCTGTGTCCTTTAGCACTTTGAAATGCTACATTTTTGTAAAATAATGTATGTGTGCAAGATTCAGTTTTTATGTTATTGTAAGAATTTTTCTTGATACTAAAATTATACTTGAATTTTGTTCTGACCTCATGTTCTTCAAATTTGTCACCAATATAAAACATTTAAAATTTGCTGAGTGAATGATTAGTAAATTATTCGCCTGTCACAACAGTTGAAAAGCCCTTGTTATTATTTAGAAGCTGCATGGAAAGCTGTGCTTGTAAATACAATGGAATTTCTGTTTGATTCAATTCCCAGACATAAAAGTATTGCTATCAATATCAAAAATGGTTTGTTGTGTGTAATGTTTGCTTCCAAAAATTTAATATTTTTCATGTGTAAAATATTAGTCTAATAAAATATCATTTTGTCCTTTGGTTTTTTCTGGTGTAGTAATTTTAATCACTATAAATGTTTCAGTAAGGTTGTTACATAACCAGTGTTTATTAATCTGTTTTACTGAAAATATATTAGAAAATAATGGATTACATTTTGAAACAAAATAATTTTTATAAATGTTTTATCACAAAATTTAAGTTTGCATAGCTATTGAAAATGAGCAAACGTTTCTTCAGGAATAAATCTTTTTGTGATGTTTACATTTCTATAAAATATGACCTGTATATTTCATGAAAACATAATAAAATATTATGTTATTAATAATATATGACTTATATTAAAATATTGTATAAAAATTGCCGAAATTCCTGGAAGTAAGAAACAATTCAAAATAAGGTACTAGTCACAGTAAAACAGCTATGATATAGCAAATAACAGGTTTTACAGCAATCATATATAATTTATAATGAGAAAGAATCATAGAAAAGTATTTTTCTTCAAGCAGTTGTAAATATTTTTTACAGACCATGTAAAATTAGGTACAAATGCTTCTAATTCTGCTATATAAGAATATTTTATTTCTGTTCTTATTGCTCAAAAGATTATCTTACTATAATTATAAGATCTTATTATCAATTAACAAAAATGTAATTAAAAATTCTCTATCCCCTATAGGTAAAAGACATTGGATCATTTACTGATTCTGATGTGGCTCTCAAGTATTGTACCAGGCTTCTGTCTGCTTCATTTCTTTTGAATGGTATGCCAGGAGGAACAGTACCTGATCGTAGTGTGAAAATAAGTGTTAAGTCTTTAGCCTTAGGTTGCCTTAGTCATGTTTTCTCCTTATATCCCAGTGCATTTTTTCTAAAACTCAATTTTGAAAAAGATGATGAAATTTCTGGTTCAGGTAATTGCTTACTTGTCCTAATCATTAATTTCATATATTTTTGATTTCAAATAACATTATTCATTTGGAATTTTATTAATGTTCTTCCCTTTTGGTATTTCTAAGTGACTCTAGCGACTAATTTTAGTAACTTGAAAGATGATAAGTGCAAGGTATTTATCAAAGTAATTAAAATTTATTTTAAATATAAATATCACATTTGAAATTATTTGAAGAACTCTATCAACATTTATTGTTTCGCGTGTCCTAGCTTGTAATGAGAAGGAAACTGCACAAACAGCTAACTGTATTGCAAATAATTTTTCTGCGATATGAATGAAAAAATTTTTATTCTTGTTTTGCTCAATTCATTAAGCATGACTGAATAGGGCATGGAAAAAAATAATGCAGTGTATTGAGTATTTCGTGTTTTTTCCATCAAAATGTGTTTATGTTGAAAGAAAATTCCTTTGAACACAGTAACCAAATCATTTCATCTCAGCTTTTTAATGAAAACACTATAACGAAATTGAAATTATTGAAATTTTTTTAGGATTTGTTACTACCTAATGTATAACAATAGAAAATAGCTAGACTAAGAAGTATATCATTAAGGAAATAACTAGAACTATGTATTCAAATAACCTATTTTCAAATACTTAATAACTTTGAACCATATTATTTTGTAGGAAGCCCATCTGATGCGTTAATCTTCTCTGTATACCAAACTACAGTGGTGGCCAAATATAAGGACAGTTTTTGAAAGTTTCATGTTTTTCAACTTTGTGTGTTTGTACAATACATTAATTTTAATTTAAATACAAATGTTGATTTATAAAATTAAAAGTAATTTAATTTAGAATTTAATAACAAAAACAGTATTACAATATCTGTATTTCAAAAAAAGTTATAGTAAGATTAATCAATACTTAGCAGGATAACCCTTATATTTTAAAGCAGCTTCACAACATCTTTTCATCGGGTAAATGAGTGTTTGTATTTCATCTTTCGTAATCACATGGTACCAAGAATCAATTATAGATTCAATAAAGGTTTTCTTTTATTGGTTAGACGTTTTTTTTTTTCGTACAAAAAATTTCAAATGTTGCCACAAATTTTCAATTGGATTGAGATCAGGGCTGTTTCCTGGCCATAGTAATGTATCTATGCCTTTATTTTGAAACCATGCTTTGCATACTTTTGCTGTTTGGCACGGAACTTAATCTTGCTGAAAAATAAATTGTGCGTTGTTGGGGAAAAGATCTCTGATAGAAGGTATCAATTTTGGTTCCAGGACAGTTTTAATGTATTTTTTGGCATTTGGGATGCCACCAATCACTTGAATTTGGCCCGCACCATCTATAGACATACATGCCCAAATCATGACATTTGTTGGGTTTTTTGTAGTTGCTTTAATGTTATCTCGATGAAGTGCTTCATCTACTCTACGTTTCACATATTTTCAGCCATCACTACCAAAGAGTGATGTTTTACACTCATTGCTCTAGATTACTTGCTTCCTTTGAATTTCTGACCATTTAATGTATTATAACCATTTAACTCGTTTATGAAATTGCTTTTGATTTAAATATGCTTTTTTCCTTGGAATTCTAGCTTATAGTTTAAATTCTGATAACCTTCTTCTTATTGTTCTTGAATTTACTGCAATACCCGCTGCATTCACTTCACATCTAATGGCATCTGATGAAATTTTTCTATCATGAAGGCATAGCTGTTTAATTTCTCTATCGAGAGAAAAGGACTTAAATTATTCAAAAACAGCAACACATTTAATTTGATAGATTTCATCATCCCGCAAAAAAATTTTACCATTCAAATAACTTAAACTATAGTTACAGACATTTGATTGGTCATCAGAACAGTGTTTCTGATTATTCAAAACGATTTGGGTCAGATTGTTCTACTAAAATGAGTATAACTGTTTTTGTAGCTCAGATATTTTAAATCTGTTTATGTTATTAAATTCTACATTAAATTACCTTAGATTTGATGTATAAACATTTGTATTTAAAGGAAAATTAATATATTCTACAAGTACACAAAGTTGAAAAACATGAAACTTTCATAAAATGTCCATACTTCTGGCTACCCTTGTTTGTTTCAGTGTAAACTTACCCTGCAAGGTTAACTGATTTTGTCAAGCCCAAGCTGACAGTTCAGGGGTTAATGACCGTATCTTTGCCCCAGCAATAATTATTTTCAATTCTCACACAGGGCATGGAAATTTGTAGTGATCTGGAATCAGCTTTAAACTGCCTTTATATGCAAAACAATGACTACTAAGTGACAAGCAAACAAAACCAAAGAATCCTCATTTTTTTTTTGGTTTGGTTAGCAAAAACACAACAAAATCTGATACAAGAAAGGTCTGATGTATCAGATTTGTGTAGAAACTAGATTGCTATAGTTTCATCTGTGAATTACATAGTGAGAGAGTAGATATCTGCTCTATGACTTCGTGTAGATAATTATAATTGACTTTATTGTTTTGATAGGAATTGGTGTCACTCTGGTACGACAGTCATGACTCATTAACACACAAAAAAAGTTAAGAGTTTTTGATGAATGACAATTTGGTGCTTTAAATTTAAATAAAATGGATTTCTGAGAATCCGAGATTTAATTGACAAAATATATGAAAATATTAGAAAATATTATATATATGAATATATTAGAAAAAGAAATGTTGAACTATCATTTCCTTTTCTAATATATTCATACAAAAAATGTTATTCATTATTTGTACCGGTCTCAATATTTAAAGAACATCTAAATATCATATCTTAAGATAAACAATTATTTTACCTTATGGGATCTCTTACCTTTGTGTTACCCATCTTCTTTATCATTTATTTCATCTGATTTCAATGGGACAGGATAAATAAACATATGTGTTGAGAAAAAGTTTTTGCAAGAAATCCTGTTTGTTCAGATTCTAAGGACAATTGTGTATAAATTTTTATGTAAATGAACAAACTTCCCTCTATTAATTTCTTACAAATTCATACATTCTATAACTTTTATTCTGTGACAAGCTATTTATATTTCATCTGATTTAGTATTTAACTTCTTTAATAATTTGATCTTAATGATTGCTCATTATAAAGTTTGTTTTCTTTACTTCGCACTGCTTTGGTTATGTAACTTCAACCCAACTAACTATGTAGCCATATCATAATGTAATTTGTATAATTTAATTATCGTTAATTAATATTTGCTTTTAGGAAGTTGAATCCAAACTATAATTTGTATTTGTTGTTTCATATTTTCCATGTCTCTAGTGACTTCTAAATAAGGACCACGAGATTATTAGCCTTCAAAAAGTCCTAAAAAATTAAAGGATTACTTATTAATTTTTTGCGGGGGACAGTTCAAAATTTGTTACAGGGAAGTATTTTCTGAAGTGTCATTGTTGCATTTTGAAAAAATCTTCAGACTCCTATAGAAACAGCCCCCTCAAGTGGCCACTGGCTAATCTTGAAAAAGAAGTTTGACATTTTTTGTTGCATGTGAGGCCTAGAGAATCACCAGGGCCAGTTCTTGTGTACTATTCTTTTATTAGAGGGATTTGCCATTTAATCTTATTAGAATTTTTCTTAATTGCAGAGATTTTGTAAAATGCTATGATAAGAGGAAGGGCCGGAATTTCTGAACTTCCCTTAGTCAATTTATTTGCAATCTCATTTGCATAAATATCAACATGTGAGGGAATCCATTGTAGATATACAGTCCAAAAAAAGGAAATTTCTTTAAGCATGTTTAGTCTGGAAATATGCTAGTTCTGTCATTCACCTAACTCCAATGCTTTAGATGCTAAATTGTGTTCTTGCTGTTTCATAGAATTCGAAATGCACCATAGAGTTTTTCGGCAAGTATGATTCTAAGACCTACTTCAGTGGCAATAAGCTCGCATCTAAAAATGGGCCAAAAGTTTGGTATTTCTAACTTTGATCTCTTGATCTCCATCTGGAGTCATGATATAAATGTCACTTTCTGATTAGTTTTTATCACTTTTGTTGACCATGCATTCAAAAAAGATATTTTCTAAAACTAAACTGTTGTTGACATTAGGAAATTCAAATTTAAAGACATCAAATACTTTTATTTAAATCTAATAAATGCGCAAAATTTCGGTAGATATTGCTTGCAAATAGTAGGTAGTTTTTGTGTTCAAAAATGATCCGCAGGTTAAAAACACAGTTATTTTAAGTCAATTTAGAAATACACCAAAAAGGATGACTTAAAAAATATCCTAAGTTCAAAAGTTTAGGATTTCTTTAATGCTTCCTTAACTGGAATAAACATCTGAAATAGAAAATTGGGGAAAATACCTTTCATTTAAAAAAGGAAAACCTAAACTGAGGGAATTACCTAAATCTGAAAGTACATCTTGTTAAAAAAAAAAAAAAAAAAAAAAAAAAATCCCTGTGCTAAGCAGCCAGAATCATTGACAGCAGCTTCATCAACTTGCATCTAGAAGCTGGAATATGAATATGTCAAACATCAAGAAGCTGTATCTTTTATATTAGCTCCAAAAGACGATTTGCAAACCGCTGAGAAAAGGGCGAATTATATTGGTCGGCCACTGTGCCAAACCTCTGTGCAGAATGAAAAATTAGCATCTTGCTGAAGAGAAAAATTGTTTTGAAAACATTATGAAACACATGACTGGCGAACAGTAAACTATTAATTCCATCTTGTCTTAAATTTGACTGAAAATCTCAGCGAAATAACCTCAACATGTGATCGTTTTCATGTTTACAAATTCATTATAAATTGAAAGTTAACATAATATACTTTTATAGTTGGATAAGAGAAACAGGTGGTTTAAAACAACTTAAATGAAATCAAAAGTTTCATTAAATCATGGATAAATTGGAATAAAGATATATTATTTTTATTTAACTAGGTAAACTGAAGCTAGTAGTAGGATGAATATTGGTCTTGAGCAAAAGAATCTGCTATCTAATAATCTTATCTGTGATACAGTTTATCCTTTCACTCATATAATCTATTTAATTAAATTTGTTTCCTTTTTATTTATATTTCCTATTTTTGTTATGAATTATGCGCTTACCAACTCTTAGTAAAACTTAAAATAATTTTAAAATTGCATTTAAGGTTTCTAACTTATATTTAATTATGTTTAATTTTGTAGCACTGTAAATTTTCAAAACTCTTATTGTAAACGACTTTTTCGTTAATAACTTTTTAAATGGTCTTATTGCTTGTGTCATATTTATTAAAACATTTATATAAAGTTAAATCATTCTTATGTAGATGTATTAAAATAAGAACAAGTTCCTTTAACTCTATTTTGTCAAAAATTCTGGCTATGAAAATTGTAATTGGTTTACATTTTATTTAACTGAATTTCAAATGGAATTATTTTGTGAAAAAAGCTTAGTCTTAGAATAAATTTTATAATTAAAAATTATAAGAAATAGTGTGTTAACAATTATGTTTGTTATCCAATAAAGGAAAATTATTTTTAATTTCCTGTCTCTATTTTGGTATTGGGTATAATGTTTTAGTTATCACACTAAGAGTAAAATTTCTAATGAGATGATATATTCATCTATATTTCACTAAATGCAATTGTGTTCTTGATTTCTCTATCATCTGGTTTTGGAGATTAACAACAAATGCTGTTTGCAGTTTGCATTTTTGAAAAACTAGAAGTTGACATATTTTTGGCACATTAATATTTTGATATGTAGGAGAGTTTTCCTCAGTTGCTATATTTTGTAGGACCTGAGAGTTTCAAGAAACATGCAAAAATGTTTTTTCTTATAATTGAACTTTGTATTCATTAGAAATAATTATTAGATTGAGTAGGCTGTTCATACTATATTACTTATATTGTTTGTAACTTAAACAAATATAAAGAAATTAAAAAGTACTAAATACATTAGTTTGTAGTTGGCATACCAGTTTTGTAAAGTGCATGCTTCTTTTTGAGTCTGGTTCTTATAGAAAATATCTCATGCATGCATAAAAACAGGGGAATCTATTTTTTAGAGAAGCATTTCTCCCTAAATAGGGTGTTTATTATCTAAAATTAATGAATATTCATTGGAAAAAAATATAGGCGAATAAAAACACAATTTGTGCTAAAATAAATTATTTCGTTTGAAAGGAAAAATATCCCTCTTTTCTTCAAGATTTTGAAAGAAAAACTGATTGAGTTTCCAAACCTATTTAAGCTCTGCCTAGAAAATATTTCTGGTATTGACATTTGGTATTTCAAAACAATAATTTATATAAAAGAAATGTTTTTTGCTGCAAGGAATTTAAAAAAAAAAATTTATATTTTAGCCTTTATCTTGAAACTGCTTAATACTACTGTAACAGAATTAAAATTTTCTGCAATTAATATTGACATACTGGCATAAACAACTTTGAAATTTAAATGTTGAATTAAAAAAAATTATGCATCTTAGAACTTGAGATTTGTAGCCCTGATATAAAAATGTGGATAAAGACAAATGTGAGCTTAGTTCAAAGCACAAGTGGTTTGCCTTGAAAGACAGAAGAAATATATGTTGATTTGCAACACATGAAACAATGTTCCTGACAAATATAATTAGTCAATAAATTAGCATTTGCTTATCTTTCCACGCTCAGATGTACTTATTCATGAGAAACATTATTTTCAAATATGAAAAGATAAACAAACAAATCTGAGTGATACAAGCTTTGTAAGGAGATGTGAAGTCACTTTGCACATTAATATTTCTTTATCATTATCATGTTTTAAGTTTTTGAATACCTTACAATTTCATTTTATAAATATAAATTGTATTGTTACTAAGTAAATCAAGTTTTTTTTGACATACCTATATAATTAAAGACACTGTATCTAACTATGCAACTATTCTTACCATTAAAATTAACTTTAATAAGTCTGCTTCTCGAAAAAGATTTCAATCATTGTATTGTTCATAATTGTTATTCACTAGGTTGTTCATTTTATTTTAATACATGTTGCTTATTTGCTATATATGTGCACAATTTTTGTATAGTTTTTTTGTCCATAACTTTTATTTATTTGTTGCTTTTAATATTAATTTATATTTTTATTTTTTCCTTGTAAACGCTTTTTTATTAATAGTAAATAATTTAAGTTTTAGCATATGCATTGCTATTAAATATGACAAGTGCTTTCTAAAATTTAGATTTTTTTACTAGAAACTATAAGTTAAGCTTTATAATCTATTTTCATAAATAATTTCCCATTAGACAACAATTATATAACAGAATTGTCTGCTAAAAATTTTATAATATTTGCGGTAATAGTTATAAAAAAGAAGGAATAAAGCATTTTTAAAGTTTCGACTTTTAATGTATATATATGCTTGTTTAATGAAAATTTCTGAACATATGAATGGAATCATTTCAGCAATGTTAAGTTTCTTTCTTTAGATTCTCAATGGATATGGGATGTTACCTTATATGCCTACCATCCTGATCCGCATATCAGAGGTCAAGCTGCTATTATGATTGGTCACTTCTTAGGGTACTCAATGAGGAAAGCTGGGTTCTGGTGGTCAAAATGGGTTACTTCTCATGTTCAAGGTATTTTTATGTAGCATTGTAAAAAGAAAGTTTTAATTTAAGAACAAAACATAAATAATTGATAAATAGCAAAATTGAAATATAGGAATAATTTTTATAAATCAATTTTGAATATATATTTTACAAATTTTTATTTAAACATAGAAATTTTTTTCGTAAAGAATATTTAAAACGCTAAATTCATAACTGAATAAATAAAAATAAAAGATGAAAAACTGAAAGTCTTTTTTTTATGGTATTTGTTACTAACAAGTTATTAAAATAAGTTTCAATTATGCTGTCAAAGCAAATTCAGTAATCTACATTTGAATTATTTTAGAGCTGTGAATGCCACTGTAATCATTTTTACTATAAAATAATTTCGTATTTTTTTTAAATATAAATCTTTTATTTAAACATATAAACATATTTTTAAATTATTAATTTTACTAATTTGAAAAATATTACTTGTAAACGCTTTATTAAACTAGGTTTGCACTCTTTATAAGAAATTAACTTTTACTGCATTTTTTCATTTATTTGCATGTTCATTAGAATTCAAATTGAAAGACTGTTATGTTTGTAATGTTTGTATTTTTTAGATAAATAAGAGTTAAAGGATTTTTATATGGCCTTTATTAATAAATGTAGGAGGAAAAAGTTTCTTAGATGCCTGTTTATATTTTGAGATTTATTTAATTTTAATTGTGTTATTATAATTACTTTAGTTAAATTCAAATCAACATCCCTGGTAAAATGGAAAGCTGCTAAATTTTTATTTAACAAACTGCAAAAGCAATCATTACATTGTACAATAATAATAATGCTGTTTAGAATAAAGTGTAAGGAAAGATTTTATTTTCTTAAATTGTATTCCTAAAATTAACTTCCTCCTGTTTAAAGTGAATTCTACAAAATCTTATCAAATTCAAAAGAAAATTTTTGATTTTTATTAAGAAACAAAGAATTTTTGCCATTAAAAGTGCAACTCTAACAAGGTAAAATAATAAATATGTGAAATGTACATGACCGGAAGAAGCTGCTGAGATACATCAATGAATAGCTTTTCATTAAAATTTGTGTTAAATAACCATTGATGGCAAAACATGTAATATATTGAAACAAAGATTGAACAAGAAATTTTTCATGCACTAATTGCATTTAGATATTGTCTGATGAAAAGAGGCTGTGATGACACATGTGATTAAATTGTATGTATTTGAAAAAGAATGTATGCTGACACTTCTTTCTTTATGCTCATAAATTTTTTTGTGAATTTATTCAAGAAAGACTGATTAATTTTCCTAGTCATTCACTGCTTTAATTTCTTGCTTATACTTAGCAAAACTTACAAAACATTTATATTAAATGCTATTTCTTGTTTAAGAATTGGAGAACTGTGTGTATTCTAACAGTTAAGTGTTACAAAATTTTACTTAAACTTTTTTAAATTAGATGAAGAAATTGGAAACACGTGTATAGCTTGTATTGTCCAAAATTTCATTAAAAGATAAGTTTTATTTCCACATCTGTAAACTTTAGAATTATGTAATTAAATTCTTTTTATTTTTCAAATTGTTGTGGGATTTTTCAATCGATTTTGGTTTCTTGTAAAGAAATGTGAATTTTTTAACTCAGAATTTTCAGTTCCATTTCTGATTTAGATATTTCTTCTTTGCAGTTTGATACATGTTTTCTGATTTAAATTGACATTTAGAGTTATTTTGCTAAAATAACATGAAAGTTGTTGTTGCACCCCCTTAGTCATGAAAAAAAGATTAAAACATACTTAGAGTTATAAAATAAAAAAGGAAATATATTAGATTGGGGAAAAAGAAATCCATTATTTTTACGTGAACTTTTTGTAACTTCTTTCAGATTCGCTTTGTAAAAAGGTTTAAAACAGTTTTCATGTAGATTTTTAGGTCTTGTGCGAAGCTACGACTGCTGACATGCTGTCAAGTTTGATAATTTTTGATATTTTATAGACATTATCGACGATGTTGTATCCGTACGAGGTGCATCTTTAGCATCCAAATACCCAAACGGAACCGACGAAACAAAAATTGTATGTAACTGGTTGTTACAGTCTTAAATAGAACGATAAACACCTTTCACAATTTTAGCCACCCGGCTATCTTTTTCGCCGTTACAAGAGAAAAACGAAAATATATTGAATTTTCTGTTTGTTGTCTTCCATTTTTTAAAATTTGTACTCCTAACTGAATTAATCAAACAAATAAAAACACAAGAGGATATTTTAGTGTCAAATGTCAACTTTCCAACGAGCATAAATCTGAAATTGTTTGATAGATACCTCACGAGATAGCGATCACTACAGACGTCTACTGAAAAATAATGGATAACTTTTTCCCCACCAATATAGAAACCAGTCTTCTTGACAGTTTGTTTATGAAAGCCATAAAAAAGAATTACTTCTTGTTTATCCTTCTTGAAGGTAATTCTCTGGATACTTTATGAAAAGCTTGTTACGGATACTCACAAATCACAATTTGAAAGAAAAGAATAATTCATGTAATTATTTCCCAGGAAAATTTTGGAAACATGTTTTTAAAGAAATGCACCTCTTTTTCTTGTCTGCAAATCCTGACTAATATGCTCTTTTTTAAATACAATAGAGAATATTCAATATTTTTCTCTGGAATTGGTGCTGATAAACAAGTTTTTCTCTTTATGAGAAATTAATGAAGAAATTAACTCTTTATATTAAATTATTGGTTTTTTCTACATCAAGCGACTGTCAATAGACCACTTATTTCTATGTACATCTATTAATCCAGTTGTCAGTTTTAAAAATGATATTCCTTCAAACAGGTGTTTGTCAAAAAATAATCAAAATTCATAGTCTTCCCTGGTGAACAAAGGGGACAATTTGGTGAATTGGTCTAACTAATATGCTTTAGGTGCGAGTATAAATAGTGATAAGTCATTATCCTGAAGTTCATAGTAAATACACAATGATACAGTTCCATTGGTATGGGGCTATCAAACAATTGATGCCATTTTCCTCTCCTGGTATTAAAAATATAAAAATGGTTGATATAGAAGTTCTTAATATATTTTGCTATATTTTTACATGCAGAAAAAAGAAACTTCGTTGTTTGAGATTGCAATTTTTTTTAATAAAAATGTCATCATTTTCATTGCCAAAATAATTGTCCAATTAGAGTGGATAGTGTTATGCTAATGTTTATGCCTACCAAAATGGCAGAAGTTACTTGACGTTCTCTGGAAACAAGCTTTAAGTTTGTGAGGTATTGTCTGATAAAACTGAACCATGTCTGTTGTCTGAAACTCTTGCTACAGCAATATTGGAAATATCTAAATTCTCTCATTAAATACTGTTTGTAATGTGTACTTAATGTTTGACTATTTGCCTGCATTCCAAAAGAAGATGGTGGCATCTGTTGCGTTGTGCCATGAGAACTGTTTAATATTTTTCAGAACTATTACTGAATTGCAATACAGAAGCAATAAATACATGGGCTGCTTTGTATCCTCTGTTTCTCATTTATCACAATTCAGGAGGTGTGTGTAGTTTAATATATGCTATGAACGTTAGTAACTCTGCCACCCTAAATTTTAAACATTAAGTGAAAAGAAGCAATTTAAAGTTTATGACATTAGTAAAAAATTGTTTTCAAATATTTCTATCTAGAGAAAATTTTTTTGGGGAGTATATATATTCCTTTGTATCCTTTTTGGACATGCCATTACATTTGAATACCTTCTTTCAACATACATGTTATGTATGCTGAGAGTCGGCATTCATGTTAAATGGGGAAAAACACGTTACTCATGTTAAAGGTAAATTTCATATGTTTAGCAAATTGCAGTTTAAATAGCTAGAAGTATACATTTCATTATTCTGGATTAACTTATCATAACTTTTGTAAATACTAAAATTGGGCTTCTTATAATACAAATTACTGGGAATATTTTAAAAAATGAAAATATTTTATTTTTTACAAATTTTGAATTTTAGTGAAATCTTATTTATAAGAATTTATTGTAATGAATGAAGCCAATAAAAATGAACTAACCAAAATTATCAAAACTAATTGATAAAATTATTTGCTATTTTTGAATTTAAAGCTGATATTAAAATGATATTAGTTAAAATTATTCTTGCGAGAGAACTAACATTTTGGTTAAATTCATGCACATATGAAACTGAACTTAGCCTTTAATTTAAAACTTTCTGTGTAACTTAAACGTTTTTGCTTCCATGTGACAATATTCGAATTTGAATATTTGCAGAGCTAAACAGCTCACGTGAAGATGAAATGCGAAATGACGTTAGCGAATAGCAAGTGTAATATTTCAAAGGAACTGATTTCGTTCTTTAACATAATTGGACAAAGCTAATTATAGCTGAAATAAGCCAGCCATGTCATGGTACCACCTTTTATAAAATTTTTAAATACAGACAGCTTTGCTTTCAAAACTTTCTTGTAAGTTTTTGTGATGGAAAATATTTTTTACCAGATTATCCACAGCAGCGTAAATTACGCACAATGAAATTCTAATCTTTTTTTACACATGATCCACGGATTATATCGAAGAAAATAAGGTACTTTAAAATAAAATAGAAATGTAAGTATTTAAAAAATATCTTTCGTCAAATCTTCAAAAATTGGTAAAGAGTTTTAAACGTTTTTTGCTGCAATTATGTATACTGCAACACAAGAAATTAGATGCAAATATGATTCAGCTCCTTTGGTGTTTTTAATTTATTTTACAAAATAAGAGCACAACAATTTAATTAATAATTTAAAATTACATTAAAGTCATAGTTATTTGACAAAGGAAATATAAATAGAAAAATATTATTCTTTCATTTGTTTTTTATAAGTTAGCCGAAAGGCAGTAAACTTCATTTATAATAACAGCATTAAAATGTATTTAAATAATGATTGTTATAAATATTTCTGACCTGTAAAACAATTTTTGTTTCTGTTTTTTCCATTATTATTTTTTACAATTTTGTCTTAATCTTCTTGCAGTCTTAATTGAAGCTATAGTCATATAAAAAATATTTTTTTTAATTAATAATATTAGTTTGGGGAAAAAGTTATCCATTATTTTTTCGGTAGATGTCTGTAGTGATCGCTATCTCGTGAGGTATCTATCAAACAATTTCAAATTTATGCTCATTGGAAAGGTGACATTTCACACTAAAATATTCTCTTGCGGTTTTTTGTTTGATTAATTCAGTTATGAGTACAAGGTTTTAAAAATAGAAGACAACAAACCGAAAATTCGATACATTTTAGTTTTTCTTTAATAATGGCGAAAATGCTAACCAGGTGGCTAAAATTGTGAAAGGTGTTCATCGTCCTATATATGATTGTAACAATCAGTTACGCTAAATTTTGGTTTCGTCGATTCCGTTTGGGTATTTGGATGCTAAAGATGCACCTTGCATGGATACATCATCGTCGATAATGTCTATAAAATATCAAAAATTATCAAACTTGACAGCATGTCAGCAGTCGTAGCTTCGCACAAGACCTAAAAATCTTCATGAAAACTGTTTTAAACCTTTTTACAAAGCGAATCTGAAAGAAGTTACAAAAAGTTGTCGTAAAAATAAAGGATTTCTTTTTCCCCAACCTAATATTAAAATGTTTTTTCGGTATATCTGAATTTTAATGGTGTATACAACTTATAAGCAGTAAATATAGTTAATATACAAGGAGTGCATAAATGATTCATTCATTCGCTTAGAAAAAGCTGTATTTAAAAAATATTGCATATTTACATATAAAATATATTGAAAGAGCCACAAACTTACCAAGTTTTAATCTTCTACAAATGTGTCACCTTTAGTCACACAATACACATCCAGCCATTATTGGAATTCATTTCACATGTTTTGTAACAAACAACTAGTTCCTTTAAATTAACAATACCGCCATAAAATATTTCGTTTATATAATATTTTTTTCATATTTTTCTGAAAGCACATTACATGTATATAAAATAAAAATAATCTTCATGTTCCAGTGTACCAAAACTTTTCTTCCTTATCCTCCCATTTTTTATCGCTACCAACCGCATGCTGTCTTACCTGATCAGAAAGGTAATGGACTTGTTCTACCACCAAGAAGACATAATACAAACTTGTGATTTTTTAGTTTTTTTTTTTTTTCATGTACCTCATATCAAATGGATGTAATCATCTGAGAGAATAATACTTTTGAAAATATAGCTTTTTCAAAACTATAGAATAATTTGTACTAACCTTGTATTTAAATTCTGTAGACCCATATTTCCTTCCAATATATTCCTCTATGATTTCTCATGAAACATTTATTTTACACTTTCAGGATGTTAGAAGAAGTAATTTTTATTCCATTTTTACTTTTTTATTAACATTGAATAATTATGTACTGTGATTAATTTTAAATTTAAGTAGTTTTTTATGCTAATTATCTATTATGTGTCATTTAGTTTGACTTATATTTCATGTTCTCAATGGCATTGAAAGAAATTCTTGAACTTATGCAATTTAAAATTATATAGCTATTTACTATCTCTTTATTGATTTTTTTTAATATATAGAAATATTAACAATTATATCATTAAATTCCTATTACTTTATTACATTCAGTCACTTTTAATTTATTCGTTAATTTGTCGCTTTTCCAATTTTTGCTTTAAATCTTATAATTCTTTCATAGAGGAATATAAATGCAGCTGATCAATTAAATAAAAATTAATGAATCCAGAGAAATGGATTTATAAAAAATAATTTTGTTTGGCAATAAAACTAAATATTTAATATCTTTGGAATGTATTGTAGGTAAATGGATTTTACTTACACAAATGAATAAATAGGCAAAAATCTCTTTTATATTAATGTTCTCTTTATTTATACAATTTAATGTGATTTACAGGTGCTCCCACTTTGCCATTTCTTTTGTCAAAATTGGTTTATGTTATTCAAGATGACTTTTCTTTATCATCTAGACTTGGATTAGTTGCTTTGAAACAGTGTATGAGTGCTTTATTGAATTCAGTTGATGCTCTTGAAAGCATTTATTTGTTAGATGTTTTGTTAACAATTAAAGGCAATGCATATTGGCTTACTAAAGTAAGTATATACATTTCCATTGTGCATCTGAAAAATGCATTTTGCACTAAATTTTAAAAACATTAGCGATTTTATTTCCAGCCTTTGTAAAATTTTAAATATTTGCCTGTTAAGTAAAGAAGTTTATAACATTTGATTAATGTGATTTGTTTTATAAATTTCTAACGTATTTTTTCTTAATGTATTATATTGATTTGTGATAAATATTTAAAGACTAGTTTTTAAAATCATTGTTTTATATCGTAATTTTTAAATATGAAAACTGTTTGTAATTTGAAGTATTTTATAAAATTTAGGTGTAGAAAACTATATTTTTCCTGCTGTGCAATATTCATATTCCAACATATTATGAATTTATTTAATGTAAATATTGAAAAATTTACTTTTAAACTTTATAAAAAAGACTGCAGTTATTCCTGATCATTTTATTTTCTTCATTTTACAATAATATTTTTAAAAATTTGTCCTCTCTTTAATTTTTAAATAGTTTTAGGATTTTGAATTTATTCCTTGAATTTTTAATATAACTCCTAGAAATCTTTTATTTCTTCATGAGACATATTTTTTATTGTTTTGAAAATCTTTCAGTTTATTTTGATAAATATTCCAGTTAATAAATTGAAAAAAATTAAGCATTTGGTTTTATTATTAAATATTATTTGAGTAAATAGCATTTTGAGCATGTAACTAAAATTTAAATTCCATTTAATTTTAATCATTTTCAACCTTTTAACCTTTTTAAATCCTCCAACTGTGATATTTAAAAAAATCTTTGAATTAATTTAAATTCAGAAGACTACTTTGTCATATGTCTAATGCACCTAAAATTAATCCTTGAGGATGTATATCTGAAAATAATTTTATTGCTCCATAGAAGACAGAGTCTTAAATTATTAGAACTAACTGTAGGATTTCAAAATTGTGTTGACTGTTTTTTATCCTATATTAATGATAAAATAGACACTTTATTAATGGACTTTTTACTGTCACTATAAAACTTGTTGCTTTGCTTTTTTAGTACTTTTACTTTTGGAATAGTTACACATTTTATCTTCTGTTATCACTTCTGGTTTAGTTATGTATGTTATCAGTGACTATAATAGTTACATATGTTATCTTCTGTTTAACAATTCTTGGATTCTATTATTACTTCACTTGTGGTTATTTGTAATGGTCCCAAAACCTATTAATTTATCACATCAACTTGTAGTAGTCTGAAATCCATAGTATTAACTCTTATGTGTCAAAGAAATATGTGCTACAAATTCATGATAGCATCTCTGTTGAGTTATTTGACTTCAAATAAAAATTAAATGGTAATAGAAAATATAAAAGTTTGACTGTTGCTAAGTGTGCCATTGATAATAATATTCAAAATATTAGGAGTAACTATATAAACCCTATAATATTGAGGAAAGATCTATTTAATTCTTCAAAAGTATTAGCAAAATATAATTATATTTAAATGAACAAAAGTAGAGAAGAAAGGCTGGCAATAATAACGTATAAATGCAACATTCTTTTTAAAATGCATTCATTCAAAATAAAATAAAACATTTGAAAGAGGAATTATCTTTGATAAAATGTTACAAAAAAGTTTAAAGAAATGTCAAATCATAATTGATTTCTACTTCTTTCAAAGTTGTTTTATTCAGTCACACATGTCGTTGCAGATGTCGAATGATGTAAACCTTTTGAACTAATTAGAAAAGTTTTAGAGGTGAAATGTTATTATTTTGTTATACACACACACACAAAATTTGATATCTAGGAGATATCTAGATAAAGTACATTTATTATGCAGATATATATTTAATTAAAACACATTCTTGATATATATATATATATATATATATATATATATATATATATATATATATGGATTACATGACAGTTTGTTAGATATTAAAGTAAAATCACAATGTAGGATTTATTAGTTATCTTTGTGATATCTGCATTGACATTTGGATTTGTAAGTTTTGTGTTTTGTATATCCATATCTCATAGAAGCTGATGAGCAGAAATGTATCTCAGATCCTGGAAAACCAGATGTTAAAATATACTCCAATTTTATATATTTCTGGAATAACTCATCATATTTGCTAAATACAGTAAATTAACTTTAAAAACAGAAATACCCCAAGTTTAAACTCTTATTTTTATATCAAAATGAATTGACAATCAATAAATTATGCAAGTTCTAATAACAACGAAGCTTTAATTATAAAATATGTTGGTTATCATAAATTAATGAAAAATCACAAAATTGATGATAAAGCAAGCAGTTATGCATGAAATATAATGAAACTGATATATAATTTACAACATGTAGGAAGGTACAAAATAACATAAAAAGAAATCATCAGATAATTATGCTCTTATAATAATTAGTATATGTTAAAAATTAACAAAATAGAGGCGTATTTTGCAGTCTATTAATTGTGTAGGAAGTACTAGCTATTGCTCTTCCAAAGCAGTTTAAAGTGTGGCTAAGGTCCTAGGAGGGAGATAGAGAGCAACTACACTTCTTCCTAGAGCATCCCAAACATCCTGGATTGTATTATGGTCCGGTGATCAAGCTGACCATAGTATGCACTAAGTCGTTTCCTGCTCAAGATAAACATCCATGATTGACTCAGGGTAAGGTTGGACATAAGCATTCAGGTTGTCATCTCTGTAGGCGTGAGCATTAACTTTTTCGTGGGAAAATATATGGAGATCTGTATGTCCACCCAAAGAGAGATACCACCCCAAACTCAGATGCTACCAGATCCATATGTATTTTTCACAGCTGTTTGATGGATGAAATGAGTTGCACATTCTCTCCGAAGGAAAATTCGCCTACTATCATATTTAGTAAATGTTTAGTATTATATTTAATAAATTTTTATTAGTTCATTGTCCTTCATTTGCTCACAATGCTGAGTTTATCAGTTCCAAATTTGAATAATCGAAATTGAAAATAAGCTTCTTTAAAATTACTTCTTCTTTACATGACTCTTTTAATGTAATTTTAACAACTATAACCATAATCTTGAAGTTGCTGTTTTGGTAATTGGGCCATAGATGCCAAAAGAAATGATTAGAGTGAAATACCAAAGCTTTGATAAGCATATGAAGCAATACAGTTAGCATTTCATTGTATTGTGATATAAAAGTATGATTCATTTATAAATTACTCAAGTTAATTTAATCCTTTAAGCAGTTTGCCCATACTGTGTTCCTGCTACCCAAAATTGTCCTCAACTGGTTTCCCTGTACCCCATACAGGGATAGATATTTTCTCCTTTCCTTTTCTGGTTTGCCTGTATTTTTCATTACTGTAAAGAGACTATTTAGTATTAATATTTTTCAACAGATGATGTGACTTGTCCGTGTAACTGAAATGCTTTTTATCCAGGTTTTTCTTTGTAGTGGGAACTTTCCTTTGAAATTTTTATTCCACTGTATTCAATGCTTGTTAATCTAAGACCATGTCTTTATTTATGGAAGTTATGGATGGAATAAACGATGAAAATACTTTCTTGTTATATGATGAACTACATTCTAATACAGATATTTCTTGTAATTATTTTGATTATTCCTCCGATGACTCGTGCAGTGAGCTCAGTTCGGATGAAAATTTGAGTTCCGTAAGAATTTTCACTGAGGTTGATGTGAAAAATTCACCTGTTACCTGTCCTCTCTTTAAATTTATGGGTATTCCTTCTGTGTACATACAATTTGACAACACTTCTGATGTTCTACAGTTTTATGAAACATTCATTATATGCAATAAAAAGTATTCCTTTTTTGGAAGCATTTCTGGTAAAAAAATTGAAGAATTAAAAATGATGGAATTAAGAATAATTAATAGAATTAAATCAACTAATAAATTAACGTATAATTCTTGTTAATGTATTTAAAACAGTATTCTCAAAAGGGAAATTTTTATATTCAGTAATTGTGTTCATTATTTAATTTCATTAGAAAAGTTTACTTTTTAAGTTTAAAAGACTTCAACCTATGTTAAAAAGCACTGTAGCTACCATAGCATGAACAGGTTTCTTTTCGTTGCCATACACAGTTTTATTTTAAATAATTTCTTTTCACAGTAAATCTTGTATGTTTTTATTTAATTTCTTTTGAACATTTAAACACTTAGTTTGTTTATTTTTTGAAGCTTTCAGTTTTGAATATATCAAACGTATCATATTTTTGTTATATAAATGGTTGTGTATATGTATTACCATAATGTTACTAATTCATATTGCCTTTACTGCCACGAAAAGCAGTATTGCTAATCTTGCAACAGCTATTTGCTTAAAACCTGTTATTCTTGTGAGAAAGTCTTATTTTGTAACTATTCTTATTCTTTAATATAAGTATTGTAATATTCATTATATGTATCATTGATAAAAATAGCATACAATTTAAAATTGGAAATGATCAATTTAAAAATAAAAGGAAATCATTTCAGGTAATAAGAATCACTTCAATACTCATAACTTAATACAAAATAAATAAAGTTCAAGTTACTGATTTCTTATGTTATTTTCTTTTAGAATAAAATTTTATGTTAAAAGCAAATAAGCAAGTAATTATCTCAAATTATTAAACATTATATTTTCCTTTCCTTAAAGTATTTTTTTTATAATAGAGCTTTAATATTTTAAAAATAATTATAAATTAAGTATTTAATGTCCATAAGAATAATTTAATAAATTGGAAAAATATCATTTATTATTATATTTTTAAAATATAAATGAAGCAACTAAATAAGTATATATGTATTAAAAACAGTATATATGCAAATATGACATAAATATTCATATAAAATAAATTTCTTATCCTTATATTTAATTTCAACTGCATTTGAAATTTACAACATGATATATATATTATCATTTTGTGAAGTATACCATATAAAGTAATTATTCTATGTAATATAAAATATTGTTTTCTTATTACATTAACCTATTCTTTTTCATAAGTATTATTTGATGTAAAATAAAATTGTTTATTTCTGTTTATTATTTAAAATAAATACTAGTTGGAAAGTATTAATTTGAAGAAAAACTTTTTATTTACTGATATTTTTTTAAATATTTAGTCATTGAAGTAAAATATATAAGTTTAATTTTAATCTGTAGTCTCTGAAAAAATAATATTAGATAGTTATTAGATAATTTGTTTTAAAATATTTTTAGAAATATCTCACAAGTTAATATTATTGCTCAAGTTAATTGTGAAAATTTCATGGTAACCGCTTTTTAGTTTTTGTTGTTCTGATACATTATAAATAATAATAAAAAAAATGAACTAAAATATCATGTGATATCCAAGGCATGGCTAGCTTGATTGATTTTATCTGTTTCTTGAAAATAGTATGTAATCGGTTTTAAATAGCTCATGGAAATCAAAACCTATTTCAGATGTTTCCTTAGAATATCTAGGTTATATCCTAGGAATATTTAAATATCCAGGAGTTATCTTTCAGATATCAAGATATCCAGATGTCCATTATGCAATCATTAACTGATGCCCTCTGGATTACAGGTGGATATGTTGTAGCTATTCTGCTATATCGCGAATATCAGAGGGAAAATGAATATCCTGCAAAATGTCTGAAAGATGTCTCTTAGATCTTGTGTGGGTATATATATTTGTAATGAATATTAGTAATGAATAATTAAACAGGTTAGGCTGGTATAAAATTATGTGAAGATTGAGTGGTTTAAAAGAATTTGAAAATAAAACAAAAATTCTGAAATTTCTTTTGTTAAATAGAAATCATTACTTTATTTACATTTTGTTATTTGCATAAAAATGTTTTTATGCATCTTTTGTGTGCTCAATTAGAAGGAAGGAGCCATGTTGACAAAAATTTCAAAGCATTTTCTGTTAGACTATATTTTAAGTGATTAATGTAAAGAATTTTGAGTATTTTAAAAAAATCATTTCAATTATAGCTGTAGACATACTTAATGATTTTGAAGATAGCAATTTGAAAATTCATCTAAATAAACTATATTGGCATTGGTTTTTTTCAAATATTTATTTCTGTCATTATTTAAAAATATGATTTACGCATAGCTAATTTCAAAATTTGGCTAAAAATTGTAGGTTAATTAACATTTATTCATACTCTAAATGTCCAACCCTTCATATAGATTTTACTTATTACCATTGAAAAACTTGAATTTCTTGGAATTTGTTTCTTAAAAATCTCTAAAAACAATGTTTAATCCTCATTTTTTGGAATTTTATGGGTGTCATAATCTTTGAAAGCTTTTTTACAACTGCTCAGTTTAACTGTGTCTGATTTTTTTTAAATATCATTTACTAATTTGTTTTCATTGGAATTATATCCTAAGGATTTTTGTGCAAATTAATTGTATAGGTTTCCATTTTATAAGCTCATGCCTAAGTAATGTTAGACAACAGTTCTTGTAATGAAAACTTCTCGAGTCAATTCTTATACTTGTTGAGAAGTTGAAGTTTCATGGCACTTGGACAAGTATAGGCATGTTTGCTTGCTTGATTGGTTGTACAGGAATTTTCTAGGCTTCCCTACACATGTTTTAATATTTTCTATAATATATAGTACAACTTATTATTATATATTATAAACTTTTATTGAAAGTAATGTAATTTAAAAAACTTTTCTTTGCAATGGCGGGCACTGGGTAACTAATACTTTAGCATAACAAAACCAGAAACTGCTACTCATTTAGTATTGCCCAGTAGGCACCTGTGAACCAAGTCACGGAGGCGAGTGACATTACCCCCATCCCACCATCACAAACCCATTTATAGGGTGGGCTACATTCATCTATCCTCTTAGAAAAAAGGACAAGGAAATATAGAGAGAAAAAGCAAACAGCCATGTCCAAACCGGGATTCGAACCCAGAACCAACAGCCTAGGAGTGAAGAAAGCTAAGCATTCAGCCATCAGCTGATGTTTTCAAAAACTTTACTCTTGATATCTTTGTCTATCATGAAGTTGTTTTTTTTGTTTTGTTTGATGTTATGTATTGTATAAACATACAATATATATGTACTTAATAAGTGTGTGTGTATGTGTGTGTACTGAGTGTGTTCACAGAGTATAAGAACAGAACCATTGAATAAATTTTGAATTAAAAAATATCTTTAGTCCCAATTTTCAGGATTTTCCCTTGAGAGAAAAGGAAATTAAGGGATAAGTTTCTCATATTGTTTACCATCTGAAATGACATTGAAACTCAAGTCAGCTCAAAATTTTGATGGCTGGCTTAAACAGATCTACAGGAATCGACCTTGTTATTTCTGTTTTTAGAATTCTTTAGGCACACAGTTTTTTAGCTCATTTCTGTGTTTTTGACTTCATTAGAAGTCAAAAACACAGAAATCCCATAGGAAGATAGTCCCATAGAAAGATATGTAGCCATAAAAGAATTCTAAATCAGGGCTGTAAGAAAGTTAAAAAATGTCCATCAAAATGACTCTGAATGCTCCTTCTGATGACATGCTGATTTAGTTTTTATATATTATTTTAGTGACTTTTGAGCAAGATCAAGATGTCTCCTGTTGGATGTTGAGGAACTCCATTTTAATGAAATCATGTATTTTATATCCAGTGCACTGGCACTTGAAATGAGCCTTTGGTCAAAAAGTGGAGATAATGTTTTGAATAGACCATCTTGACAGAAAAGAAAATCAGCACATGAACCACACAAGAGGGTCACCTTTTGAGGATATGGCAAAACTTAGTTTTTCGCTGGTCCAAATCCAATAATTTTGGCAATTAACATGTTCAGCCAACCAAATGTGTGGCTTGATACCTGCATAGTTAAAACATTTATCGTTTATTTTTGCGTATATTTGTGAAATCCACTCTTTGAATAGCATTTTGATTGAGAGATTCTAAATGAATTTTGCCAATAAAAATTTAAAGATTGTTTAAAAACTATTTTTTATGCCATGTTGTAGCCCTTGATTCAACAGTTCATGGGTTTGATTCCCACTTTAGGCGTAAACATTTTTAGTGATTCAAAATCAACATTAAATTGTATGTCATTGTCAAATTGATTCTCGTCTGCAAAATGGTGAATGATAAAAAAAGAAGAAAAACGAAATCACACTAACATCAAGTTGTTGAGCCAAGTGTTGATTTTATGTTCTTGATCATTCCGATTGCAGTGATACTTTCTCGTATCCTTACTGTATTCTATTTGGTGTTCATATCAACTTTGTTGTCAGCAACTGAACCTATTCATTTTAATTTGGCAATAAATTCTATTAATAGGTTTAAGGTTGCCTTTGGCCTTTTTTTAAAGCAGTAGATTACTAACTGAATGTTTCAGTAGGGTTTTGATGATAAAAATGAAACAATGTGACTTAAAAACTAGTTTTTGGTTGAATATTAGTTCATTTTTGCAAAATCAAATATTTTTCAGTTCTAACTAGGGTATAAATAAGTTTCCTTTGGCTCTTCTCATGCATGCATGTACAATTTCATGTATCTTTCTCTGTGTATCTGTTGTAGAGTAACTCAACTAAAATGTTCACTATACTCAGTGAAATACTCTGTATATAAATAAATAAATTCATGGATTTCAGTGTATTAAAAATGTTTTTTTAATGCTTATCATTTGAATTACTTAAAGTAAAACTTTAAGCAAATTGAAATATCATTATTATTACTTGACTGTTTTTCTTTTTAGGTTGAATTAGCAGAACTCATTGCTCTTATACCATTTAAAACAGTTCATTATTTAGAATTTCAAAACTCTTCAAAAAAGATATCATCTAATGATACCTGTTACCAAGATAAATTTTTGAATGATGTATTATTGTGTCTACTTGGTGATGAAGATGTTCGAGTCCGCCAATCATCTGCTAATGCTTTTGTTGAGTAAGTTATATGTAATTTTCTCTGGTAATTGATTGAATGTTTCCCTAAAAGTAATGTGTCAGAAATTTTTTTATTAAAGTTTCCCAAAATTGATATTCTGCATTTATTATTTTAAAGTAAAAGAATTTTGTATTTTTCCAAAAAAATTGCATGTTTAGATTAAATAAATACTAAAATTGAAAAGTAAAAGTAAAACTAAAAACTAGCTTTAAAAAATTGCAAATATAGATAGTATATGCATTTTTGTTTTAATAAAATTTATTCATGTGCAAATGTAAATAAAGTATTTAAATTTTATTGCTTCTGTTGATATAGTATTCAGAAAAGTTAAAAAAATTGATATTTGAAATAAAAAGACATATTCAAACTAAACTGTAAATTGTATAACTATTTTCGATTTTCAAATACTTATAGTGATTGTTCAGACATATTATACAATATTTAAGCGACATGTACTATAAAGGACTAGCCTACATTTCTAAGACTGGCTGAGTATATTTATGAGAACATTCTAATGACCTGATTGATATTAAAGTTGGAGTATTAACATGTTATTTCAGGCATATATGTATTCAGTCTCCAAGTTCTCATCAATTGAGTTTTCTGTATTGGAGGTTCATTATAAAACATTTTGTAAACATCTAGATCTTTAACACAACACACTTATAAAAGAACATAGTATAGGTATCTTCAACTAGATAGGTTATCCCTATATATATCCATCTTCATTTATTCCAGCTTTTAATATGTTATGTTCAATAATATTTTTAGCCTTATTCTGTTTGAATAATTTAGTGGAGACTATTGATTAGTTTTAATTTATCTCCCATGAAAGTTTGAACAAGCTATTGAACAGAATGTTACTTTTTTAGACAATCTTATTGATTTATTAATGCAACTATTTTAATTTTAGACTAATCAGTAGAGTGCTTGTCGGACAAAAACATGTTTTACTAATCTTTCTACTTTACACTTGTGCTCATTGTGTACTGGCCACCATCATTTTAATGTGATATTAATAACATGATTAACAATTGTAAATATCTTATATATTTTTAAACTTACATTTTATTATCAGAGAGTTAATATTTATGGGAAGATTAAACATTGGTTTAAAAATGTCTTTAATTTATTTAAACTTTTTATAATGAACTACTGCCATATTATTGCTACCAAAGAAACTGTCTTTAATAATAATAAATTTAATAGTAATAATTTAATAACTTTAATATTGTCTTTAGTTGCACATCCCATCTTCATTCACCTTTGCGTATATGAGTTCAATCAAATATAATCCTTCAAAGGGTATAAACAATTTAAAATTTAGTATTTAAATCTGTTTACATATATCATTTAAAATTATGGTGTCATCAGTGACTAACCAATTGTCTATAATGTCAGTTATTTATGCATAAAGCATGCATTTAACATTCTTTATAAAATTTTTCCCACTTTTAATTTATGTACATGAAGTTAAAGTGAGAATTTTGGATATCTAAGAAAACATTTATGAACTTAAAATTATTTTAAATATTTTTTAACTTTTTTACCTAATCTATTTGTACTTCATAAATATATTCTTTTGTATAAATTTATGGAATTAGATCTTTTCCAATGTTTGATTATTCTAGTTAAATCTAAAAATTTCTTTTAGAATAATTAACTTTTATTCCTTTATTTCTTTGAAAACTTTTAAATAATGAAGACCTTTTTTATTTTTAACATGACCGATTTGTTTTTACTTCTATTTGAAAAATATTTTTCATGATTTTTTTTTTATTTGGAATTATGATGTTTACTCAAAATAAATAGAATTAAATTTGTTTAGATTTAATGCCATAGTGAAATAGGCCAGTTACAAAATATGAAATGCTTATTCAGAAATGTATGGTAAAAATAATAAATTTAGCAAAAATATTTATTCACCTGATATTATTTGAAAACATAATCTCCAAATGTAATATTGAAATATAGTTATGACTAGTGTATGGAAAGATTCTAAGTATACAGAATTATATTTTGTTTTCAGGTTAATTCCTAAGCTTTTCTACCCTGTTGTTCACCCACATAAGGATACAATAATTACCATTGCTAAAGAAATGACTGACAATTACTTAGATGTATCTTTCAGAGATTCTTCTCATTCAACATTGCCTCTTGTTCATGCTTTAGTAAAACCTTTTGATACCAAAAATACTTATTGTTTTAATAAGGTTCTTGAAACATCATTATCTGAAGTTATTAATTTGCTTGCCTCTACTCTAAAGACATGTACAAACAAGTTTTTAGTTGTAAGTATATTCCCTGTGTCTTATGTAGCATTTTCTTATATATAATATGTAATGAAATCTCATTAAAAATAAAATTCTGTAGTTATGTAATGAATGAATTAAAGTAGTCATTTTAGTGGTTTAAAAAAATAAAAACACTAAATTGATTGCTTTCTTTAATTTTTTAGTTTAAATTCAGTAAATTATTTAAAGTAAACTTTGTAAAATTTGTATACTTCTAGGAAAAGTAAAAATACATAGACAAATGATTAAAAAATATCATATCTTATCTATAGCTCACATAAATACTTACATAATTGTGATATTATCTTATATTAATGCTATACATTACTTGTTTCATGGTGTAAAAGTGCTTGTCAAATGCATTAGTTATGCTTTATAAAACCCTTTTCTTTTTAATGTTTTCTTTTCTCTAGTTTTCCCGATGTTTTTTCTATATGTTGTCATTGATTTTCTCACAAAAGGATGTTATAAATGTCATAAAATATAAGTTACAACTTTAAAACCAAAATTAAGCGACAAATTTTTATTAACCAAATCATGACTCAATGAAATACTCAATTCCTTACTTTATATTAAAAAAAATGAAATTGTTATTATTGTTGTTTGATTTCAGTATATAATATGTGCAATCGTGCACTAAGTCTGACTAAATCTTTGAAGAACCTTTTAAAAAGAAATTGCTGGTAACAAACGTTCATTAAATGTTGTCCTTATATTTACAAAATTTAAATTGAAATAATATTTTCAAAGTTCATATCAATTATGTATTTCTTAACTCATCTATATTTTGTTATATTTAGCATCATATGAAGTTCTTACTGAAATAAATTACATTAAATTACATAAAATTTACATTAATCATCAGATTAGGAGAAAGTGAAATATTTTGAAGCAGATTTCAAAAGGATGATCATTGTCGCTTCAGTATTTTCAGTTGAAAGATTAATTTCTTATGTTTTGTTGAAAGATAAGGAACAAGTTTCAATGTCTATGTAGTATGGTAATCTCATTTTTTCCTTATCTTTTATTGGCTGTTGCAACTTTTATCATATCTTTGTCTGGGATACAACATCTTTATAATTTTTCTTATAACTTACATGTTAAAACATGTAAGTTATAAGAAATTTAAGTTATTTAAATCATGTTACCTCCAATTAAAATTGGAGGTAACATAATTTAAAATTTAATTGGTCACATAATTTAAAATTTATAAAAATATATATCTAGTGCTCAACTGACAATTATAAATAAATTAAACATGCACATGGATTCAAATATAGCTCATCAATGTCGTTTATATATTACAATGTCCTCCTTGTGAAATAATAACTGAGGATGGCATGTCAAGTGGCAGGTTTTCTTTGGTTTCTGCTTCTAAATTAGGAAGACCCACTTTTGGGGCTATGATCGCTCACCCACTAGATGTCTCACTGTATAATGTACTATCTCTTTTGCCTCTGTAGTGCTGAAAGATGGAAATCCTTGTAGCCAGGCATTATACAACAATAATTCACACGTTTAATAATAATGGCCTAGATAAGTAGCTGAGATAGCAACTATATGCTTGGCACTAAGGTCATTTTCACAAAAGTTCATGGGTTCATTCCTGCTTGGATTATAGATATTTATTGTAGATGTTTTACACAGGAGAGTTTATTCTACTAGTTACTAAAATAGTTTTCTCCTGTGAAAAAAGTAACTACTTAGATATTCAAGTCAAACATACTGGAATAAATCAAAGAACAATAAATATCACTTATAAGACAATCAGGTTCTTTTACTGTTTGTTTGGAAGAAACTTCAAATATTTAATTTTTACAAGCTTTTCAAAAGCAAAAATCATCAGAGCAGCATATTCTATCAAACATTTATTTACTAAAACTGTTACATCGAGTTTTTGAATTGAATCGTTTTTACACAATCACAATAGAATAATATCTGCAAACCTGATAACAATCGTTCGATCAATGATATGCTTAGCATCATTTCAAACTGATGCAACACTCTCACCTTTAGAGTTTTCTTAACATAAATAAAAACTCAAAAGGTAAAGTTGTTACATAACAAATAAAAACTGAAAAATTTGTATCAGTTAATTTACAAGTTCATTTATTCAGGAACTTTTATGGCCTAAATGGTTTTCTTAGGATATAGTGTAATCGACGCAAGGTGCTTTAATTACATCAGGATTATATAATATAGGTCTTCCAACTTTCTGAATTCCAGTTTTTGTTGTACAATCTCATTTAGAGAGTAACTTTTCCCTTAAAATCTCCTCTCACAGTGTTTGTATTTTAAGATTATAGAGGCATTGCACTGATCTTGAACTCTCTGTTCTTCATTTTCCCTTTGTTACGAAGAACTATGCCATCTTTTCCTGGAAATAAATTAAGTGTTCTTCCTAATGGCCAGTTCAGATGCTTCTGGTTTGATACTTCAACTAAGACTATTTCTCTTACCTTAAATTTACAGATTTTTCTGATCTTCTTTATTTGTTCTCTTAGTTGCCGTATATATTCGAGTTCAAAATGACTTCTCTAATATCTGCCAGAAGTTTGCACATGTACAAATGCTGCTTGTGTAAGCTGTTGCCTGTTATCTCTAAATGATCAAAATCTATAATTCATATTTACGTATGTTCTCTCAAGAACATGGATGGTGTTAAAGGCTGTAGATAGTCTTCTTCTTTGGGGAGTGTCAGCGGTCGTGAATTCACAATAATTTTACAAACACAGACTAGAGTATTCATTTCTTTGTATCTTAGAAAAGGTTTACCTAACACTCTTTAGGAAATGTTTCACTAAGGCAATGACATGTTCTCATCAACCACCTCACCATGGGGCTAAGGATGGTATAAATTTCGTAATGATATTTCTCTTTTTCTTTCCTTCATATACATGATTCTAATGAATCCATTGAAGTACTCAACTGACTCTGACAAAATTTTTTTGACAAAAATTTCAACAAAACAATGTGCGATGAAATGCTGTAGTACGAATAAAAAACTTTCTTTTAACATTGAGGATAAGAGTTCTAGGTGTATACCTCAATATACAGTGCATGTGAAGAGTGAAATCCATGTTTTCAAGCCATCTTTTAGAAACAAAGACCCAGTTATTTCTACTCTAACCACCTCAAATGCTCTAGCATCTTTCAGGCTATCTTCTGTCATTTGACTTTACATGAATTTACACCTATTGCCAGAAGCAATGAGAATAAATTCATTTCTTTGGATCCAGTAGTGAAATGTCTGCCAGCGTACAAAGCTATTGAAAATTTTTCGAATGGATTTCTTACCCTTTAGTTTCCAATATCTTTCTTGTAAATAGGCTGACAAAATCTGATTTCTACAGTTCATAAACTTTTCATGGTTGTGAAAAATCAATTTGACAACTGCTGGAATATTACCCTGGCAATATTATTGGGTACATAAAGTCTTTGATATCTTGACGATAAATGATTTGAGTTCTCCCTTGGAGTAAGCCATTTTCATCAGTCTCAATGTTTAACGAATACAATCTTGGATCGGAATAACCATTGAAACATTCATTCTGTATCATTAATATTAATAGGTTTTCTACATTTTTAATTTCTGTGCACGAAAAAGTTGGGAATAAACAAACATTCCTCCAACGATAATTGTTACAAAACCGGTGAATCCAAGGTAGTTTTTACGCTGTCTTAAGATGATTCAAAACAACAATCATTAATTTTTTCCAGTATGACTTAAGTGGATAGTACCGTTTTCCTCTTTTCAGCTATTATCAGATCTTCATCTACTAACTTTGTGTTCTGTGCCAATTATGTTCTACATCAATACAGCCATGAAGGTCCACACTATTTGAGGTGTAGGAATTCTCTGGTAGGAAGATCTGCTGGATTTAGTTTACTAGGAACATGTCAATGAATGTATATATGGAATTGACTGATATCTGTAAGTTGTGTATCTCTATCTCTCAATTTCACCAAAAGTTTCCCATTAAGAATATCTTTATCCAACTGAGTGCGGTTGGTGAATCAATCTAATAGAAAACTTTCAAATATTCTGTCTTTAAATCTCTTCAACTGTACTTGCATCCAATCTACCTATACAGCAGACTAATAATTCAAGGTGAGGAAGTGTTAAGTGGTTTTCAATGGGGAGGCTCAAGCACGAGACTGCACAAATCTAATTGTAATTTGTGGTAATACAACACACAGGAAAACACATGTAGTATATGCCTTTGCTTTAGCATCACAGAACACATGGAGACTGGCAGCTTTTTTTTTCACTTTGACCATGTTTCTAGATAGATCTTCACATAGAGTATCATCCCAAGAGTCTTAGGCTCCAAGACTCTTGAAGTATAAAATTTGGAAAGATAATCACTAGAGAAGACATGCCATGTAGGTCAAATATTCTCTGTGCTAAAGTGACTAGAAGTCTTTTTGTAAGGATCAGATTTTCTTCTTCTGGGCAGTTAATGTTGCAAGATAGAGTATCATCTTGTAAGTCCCAATTCAAATCTAATAGTGACACTATTCGATTCTCAGATCCATCAATGAAATTTAGTTCTGCATTTGATTGCCAGCCTCATAGGTTAAATTTCCTTGAAGATATCGATATTTTTTATTCAAAAATGAACTTATTAGCTTCATCAATGTTCTTCAAAAACTGCAGACACAGTTGTCTACATAAAGGAAGTTTTTTAAAATTTTTGCAGTATCTGAGAGAATCAAGAAATTCTCTGTGGTGTTTTCAATGTGGTGTTTCAAAGTAGCTGCCAAAAGGCATGGACTGTAACTTATTCTATGATACCTATATATCTTCATATTATTTTCATTAGTTTTCCATTGAAATATCATAGTTCCTGTCCTTTTCTCTGATTTCAGTCTGGAGAAATACCTTCTCAATGTCTGAGGCTACTCCAACTGCATATTTTCAAAACCTTTTCAGTAAAGGAGGAAAAAATTCAATCAAATGAGGACCTTTCTCAAACATGTATTTAATGATGATGAACCCTTCAAGTGTGCTGAAGCCTCAAATACAGACCTAACTTTAGTTGCTATTTTCCTTCAATACTGGTCAGTGAGGGAGATAATACAAATTTAAATCCTTCTCCTCTTCTACTCCCTCAATGATAACCTTTTAAATCCATTTGTTGAAGTCATCTGTATATACTTCAAACTTTCCTGTTTCTTTGAGCTTCTTATGAATTGTATTCAAATGCTTTTCTGCCACCTGTCTGTAATCAGGTAGCCTGTATGGCTCCAAAACCCAGGGCTACTTTATATTTGCCTTCTTCATTGGGTTAGGGTTTTTTTAAAAGTATTCAATGCTATGTTGATGAATTTCAGTTTTCCTTCTTGATTCTGCTGGATCCAAAATTTCTATAGTTTCTAACTTCCATAGATTGGTAATGGTGCATTCATTCATAAATAAACTTGTCACCATCAAGGCTTTGCTACCACATTCTGAACTGTCAGGTAATTTTCTCAAAAGTGTCCAACCTAGCAACGTTTCTATGGCTGTTATTCCAGAAATTAAATTAAGGATTTTCTCAGTCATGAGCTTACCTGTTACATCAGCACCAATAAAAAATGGATGTGAAAGAACAAAAGGAAGAATATTATTGATCTGATTTTAATGGCTGTTAAATTTTTTGCTTCATATTATCATTAACTGTTGATTGTGCATCAATATCTATGTTCTGATTAAGCTTTGGATTTAGTATTAAGCTCACCTTCTTAAATTTATGACAATATTCAGTTGCTGCTCATTTTAAATGATATTCTCTCTAATATTTTCAGATTTTAATAATTAACTTAAAATTTCATCATTTAAAGTCAAAAGCAGTTCGTTTTTTCACTGAGAAGTTCAAATGCAGCCAAACAATCCATATCCCTCTGATATGTTTGTTTTCGTTTTTGTGACTTCATCAATAGCATTGTACATTAGAACAAATCAGCTCTGATAAATTTTCATTTTAATTTCAAAACTTCCGTAATTGCAAAGAACAATAAAATACTTCTTCAAAATATTGATAAAATTCAAGATGGTTAACAATTATCAAAAGACACTTGCCTTTCTGAGTTAGTTTAATTAAGTTTTAAATTCAAACAGTCCTGTCGTGGACACCATGTCACATATAATATGAGACTATCATATTCTGTTACTGTTTGTTTTGGAACAAACTGTTGAAATATTTACCTTAACAAGCTTTTCAAAAGTAAAAATCATCAGAGTAACATATTCTATCAAACATTTAATTTCAAAAACTGATACATCAAATTTTTGTCTGAGTTGTTTTTAACCAATCACAATAGAATAATATTTACAAACGTGATAATCATTTGATCAACAATATACTTGTATTCATTGTCAAACTGATGCAACAATGAATGTACTATTATATTAAATTTATTTTCAAATACTTTGAAATTATTAATATCTAGTTTTTCATGAAATAGCTGCTAAAAGCTTGTTGTAAAAATGTCTGAGTTTGATGAACATTATAAACATGTAGCACATATTAAAGAAAGTAATTATTTAATATTTTAAATACTGTTTCTTTATGCAACTTTAGCTTATTTCTTTTTCTAAATTTGCTTGAATAAAAGACTAATGATTTTAGCAAACTTTTGTGTAATTTAGTTTTTTTTTAAATATAAGAGGGAAAAAATTCATTTATATTTAAATCTAGTAGAAGTTTGAATTTATATACTACAAAATGTTAAATATGTTTATGAAATATATAGCATAACAATATTTTAAATAATTACATTTTCCAAAAATGAATCTCTTCTATGGCAAAAATAAAAATTTTAATTACTATTGAGTTAAATAGTTTTGGATTTTAAGAAATCGTGCTGTTTTTTGAATGAAATCAATAACTGTAAGTCTTCAGGATTTTTAGCATAATGCTTAATAGAAAGCTTCCACGATTGTTGCACTCTAGGTTTTATGGCAGTATACTTCTTAGCAATTAATGATAGATTCAACCACTGACACTTTGTCTTAATGGTCAAGAGCTTGTGATACTTCTGGTATTCAATGGTCAGGAGCACTGAGGAAAAATGAGATTCTTCTTTGAAGACTTAATTCTATTGAATAATTTTGACAGAATGTATGTTAGATAAACGTTTTCTCTTATGTTTTACATTTACTACACATGCAAAAATTAGTGTGTACCAATATATTAGAAGCAAAAGTATTTAACTTGTGAAATTTGATTATATGCTAAGATAAATCATTTTACAAGTGGTGATCAAATGAAGAGGTATGAAACAATGGGAAAATGTAAGAGTTAAATATTTGCATATTGCACCCTGGGAAAACTTAGCGAGACATCTCGGGATGTGGCCTTCAAATTATGGGACAGTCCATATGAGGACAGAATGTCATTTTCATTGCAAAATTTGAAGATTTAGGAGCAGTGCGGTGTTATCCGATTTTAAACAGTGGAAGGTGAAAATCGGCAGCTATTCATTGTCGAATGGTAACAGTTTACAGGGAGAAATGTGTCTGTGACATGTTTGTCAGACATTGGAGTACCTGTTTTCGTCAGGCCATGAGTATGTGGATGATGACCTGAAACCAGGCCAGGCAAACACTGTCATCACAAATGATCTCATTGACAAGGTGGAGGGCCTAGTGAGAAATGATCCGCGTGTCACATGGTTGGCGGTGAAGGTGGATGTCAGCTATGGATTTGTGTGGAAAATTGTTCACGACAGGTTGCGATATTGGAAGATGTATGCCACTTGTGTTCCGAAGCTGCTCACTGACCAGTAAAAGGAATTGTGTATGGGGCTTGCACTGTAACATCTGTTTCGGTATCATGAAGCCCCCGCTTTCCTGGAATGGATCGTCACAGGTGATGAGACCTGGTGCCATCACTATGAGCCAGAGACAAAGTGGAACAGCATGCATTGTCACTTCCCCCTAAAAAGTTTAAAGCCGTGCCATCAATAGGAAAGGTGTGCTCATCATATGTTTCGACGTTTAAAGTCCAATACTTGGAATTCTTTGAGCGCAAAAAAAACCATAAACTCTGATGTCTACTGTGAGACATTCCGACGCCTATGCAGGTCAATCAAGAACAAAATACCGGGGCTGTTCAGGAAGGGTGTGGTTCTACTCCATGATAACACATGTCCACAAATCTCCAGAGTCACACATACGGAACTGGCCAAGATCAAGTGGGATACCTTGGACAATCCGCTCTACAGTCCGGACATTTTGCCCTACAATTTCCATGTGTTTGGTCCACCAAAGAAACACCTTAAAGGAAAGCACTTCAACTCGGACGACATACTCAAGGATGCTGTGAAGGACTGGGTCTCGTCACAGCCACAGGATTCTGGGCAAAATGAATGTTCATCAGTGGGATCGTTTTGCTCAAGCCTATGATGTATACTTTGAATAAAGCTTACAATTTTACCCACCGTGGCGTTTTATACCTTTTCGTTTTATCACCCCTTATACTTTAGACTATTATTAATACATAAGTATTCAATATATGAGTTTTAAGAATTCATATCCTCTTCCATATTAATTAAATATAACGTCAGAACATTGTTGTTAAGCTTTAACAATAATAAAACAACAGGAATGCATTAAAAAATTTTTGTCTTACATTTGGTTACATTTCTAATCTATCATTACTATTTAATTTTATTATGTAATATGTAGATCAAAAGCAACATGCTTTCACTTGCTTTATGCAGAATATTTTGTTACATTTCATGATTAACAAAAAGTCAGTATTGGTCTGTGTGTAAATTTCATAGTTTATTATAATTAGTTTTAGTAAACTAATTATATATAAAGAAAATATTATTTTCCAACTAATTTATTCAAAATTGAAATATATATTAGGTTGTTCTGAAAGTATTTTCATTTTATATGAAAATGAAAAATGTATAGGAATAAATATTTTATTGAATTGTATATTGTTAATTCTAGTCCAGTAACTTTTAACATTTCTGGTAGTAGCATGATTTCATACTCATAGAATGGTTGGTTTTCACTAGCAAAAAATTCATTCAGGTTGGGGGAAAATAACTACTATCTGAATAACCCAATAATTTAAATGATAAGCCTTAACATTGCTTGTTTAAATAGCTATTAAACATTTTGACATAGTTAAAAAACTGTTTTTGCTTTGTTGCATTGCATGAATTTTAACACTAGCTTTGCTAATGATATTAAATTTGCCTATTCACATGATTGATTCTAATGTTTTACTTTTAACTTACAAATAGATTGAATGTCTCAGAAATTATATTTAAAAATCAAACTATTATTTTATAATTTAAATAACATTTAAATAGTTTAATAGGAGTTGTCTAATAGCTAAAATCAACTGTAAGACAGTTCTAATCATTCACTGTTCTTGTTTTCTGAGAAGAATACTGGGTCATGTTAATACTTTATAGGGAAGAAAACTGTAACTGCCGAAGTATTGATTATTACAAATGTGGGTGCTGAAAACATAAGCTCAACATTCATCTCTTTTTGTTCAACAGAAACAGATTTTATAAATGCAACTGAACCTGAAGTTTTCCACTAGAAAGAATTCAATTCTATTACTTAGTAGAAGTGACTTTAATTGATATATTTTAAATGAGTGCATATATTAACAACCAGAAACAATTGTAAGAAACGCATGTAGCCTTCTGCTTTCTGAAAGGGCTTTTATAAATAATTGGGCATATATATGTGTATCCCCTCAAATGAAGAAATTCACATAACTAACCTACCACTCTTACAAATATGCATTTAGAAAGCATACAACTTCTAATTCCCATTGTTCAACAGTTCTGGTATCAAATCTTGAACTATCCCTTCCAATTGGAAAATTTATATGAAATAATAATGAAAATGCTATAAAATTTTATGTCTCCCAATCTTAGAGGTTTGTAGTCCTTATTTTATGGGTAATAAATCTAAATCATAACTAAATAGCTCACAAGTATTTGAAATTTTAATTAAAAAATTTATTCTAAAAGTTGCTTTCAAAATGTTTTCATTTTTAAACAGCTACTACTTTGTTATCAAAGTTGATTTTCATACATGAATTTGTTTTTAAACTAAAATTATGTGATTAATTTAAAGTCAAATGCAACTTAACATATAAAATTACAATATTTAATTCTTCCAAGCAGTTTTTAAAAAGTTGTATTTTTGATTTTAATTTCAAAAAGTATTGTTACTCTTTGTTCTAAGCCATTTTCAATGAAATTTAAAATTAGACTCAAACAAAAGTTACATGTTTTCTTAAGTATTTATTAAAAAATAAATGATGTAAACTGTTTCCTAAAAATTTCATCTGACTGATATGTTTCAAATTATTCGTTTGGTTTAAACATATCTGTATTTATAAAGCTGTCTCCTAATTCATTTTTTAAATGATGAATGTATTTTTTTTTCTGGAGATTATTCAACTATTATTTAGTGTTAATATTTTTTAAGAAAAACATAGTTTGAATTGCCATTTATGCTTTTGAGAATTATGATAAAAAAATTATTACAAAATTAATCCATAGCATTGTGTAGAATCTAATTTTTGTGGCCCATTCATATTATAATTTCATTGTAAATTTATAGGTTCATTCTTCATTTGCTTCATTTTTTTTTATAAATTGAAAAATTGCTGTGTCAAAATACTGTGTGCTTCGTGTAAAAAAAGAAAAATTTTATACAAATATATTGCGCTATATACTGTTAATTTCAAATTTTTCATATAATAGTGTAATGAAATACTATTTATGAGAGGTAGTTTTTTACCCTTTATTTAATAAAAATTTTTATATTTGGAAAGCAATAAGTAATATTTATTTTTAGTTTGGTTGTTGCAATGCATTATGCCTTTTATCAGAAAAGTATTATGTTACTGTATTTCCTGAAAGTTGGAGTGTTGTTTATTCTGATTTAAAAAAAGAAAAGTATCTGGCGGACACACTCCCTCTGCAAAATCAAACTTTGATTAGGTATGTAAATATATTTTCTATTGAATTTAAAGTTAAATATATTTAATTATTTTTTCTTGAAAAATTTATCGTTAAGTTTTATTTTTTTACCATTCTTGATTATATAGTGTTAAATTTCTATTGGTTTGATGAAAAATATTTATAAGTAATGTTTAAATATGATTTGTTATATTAAACAAATAAAACCTATTTGAATAGAAATATGTTTTCTGTTCAAATGAATTATTCATAGAAATTACAATGGAAAATTATTAAATTTTTTAATTGAAATAAATATTTGTACCTTCAAATGTTATTTAAATTGATGAGTTTGTGTCTTCTTTTTTAAGCAGTTTAATTGTTTGATGTTCAGTAATTTTGGCACATTTTATAATTGAATGTCATAATTCAATTTGAATGGATTGTAATAATTATTCAAAGAAATATAATTTTTTCACGACTTTATTAAAATTTTCAATGATTTCTTACTTGTTTCAAATGATTCAATTTTCTACCAACAGTGGTGTCATATTTAATTATATATAGCTACACTTAGGAATTCATCATTTCCTCAAAAAAAGAAATTCATGAAAATTCATTTTAATATTTTAATTGATATACTGTACCTAATTCTGATGATTTAATTTCTCTAAAAATGTAACATGATTTTTGATGAATGTACGTGCTATATATCAAGACATTTCCTTTGCTTTTATTTTTATACATTATTTTGCGAGTGCTCCCAAGGAATCAATAAAGGAAATGTTAACCCCTTAAGCAGTTTGGCAGTACAGTGTATATGCCACCCAAAATTGGCCTCATCTGGTTTTCCTGTATGGTGTACAGGCATAGATATTTTCTCCTTTCCTTTTCTGGTTTTCCCATATTTTTCATTATTGTAAAGAGACTATTTGGTATTAATATTTTTCAATGGATGGTGTGACTTGTCCATATAACTAAAATGCTTTTCCTCTAGGTTTTTCTATGTATTGGGAACTTTTCTTTGAAATTTTTGTTCTACTGTATTCAACGCTTGTGAATTTAAAGCCTTGTGAAAGTAATGGAATAAACGATGAAAATCTTTCTTGTTAGATTATGAATTACATTCTGATACTAATATTCCCCTCATTTCATTATTCCTCAGATGATTCATTCAGTGAGCTCAGTTCTGATGAATAAATGAGTTCTGTAAGAATTTTCACTGAGTTTGATAGGAAAAATCCACCTGTTCCAAGTACTCAATTTAAATTTACTGGTATTCCTTCTGTGCACATACAATTTGATGATACTTTTTATTATCTATAATTTTATGAAACCTTCATTGATTCTTCTCTCATGAATAAAATTGTGGAAGATAATAATTCATAAGTAAAACTGCATGCAGAATGTACTTGAGAAAAGGAAATATTTAGTCATTTTTGTGTTCCAAAATTGTAAAATAAAATTCTTGTAAAAGTTTTAAAGTGAAAAATAAAAAAATTCTTTTTATTCTTATTCTGTTAAGTATAGTATTTAATCATATGCAAGAAAAACTATTTTGCCTTTTTTAGAAGCATTTCTGGAAAAAAAATTGATCATTTAAACGGTTAAGCTTATTATTACTATATTTAAGGAAATTTTTTTTGTAGTTTTGCATGTTTTATAAATTGTGTTTTTGTACTTTTTTAGTGAAAACGAAGAAGGCAACAACACAAATCTTTATTCAGATTTATTGTGTCACATGATTTCTCTTATCTCAAATACATCATTGTGCCTTGATCTTATAGCTCATCAACATGTTCTGCAGTTAACAGGAAATTTGCTTTGCGGTAATATATGAACTAACAATGCTTTCTTTATGTTAGCAAATTCGTTTAAAGAATACTAATATTTAAATTGATTAAATAAAAATTTAAACAGTACAACAACAAAATATTTATTTGCCGATTCATATAAAATGATGTGTATATTTCCTTAAGTTATGTTTGAATATTTAAAAATAACGACTTAACTTAAATAATATCACATTTGTTTTGAGTGAAATAATTCTGTGACTTCTTTGTATTGTTGGAAAAACAAAAGATCATTTGCATATTGGAAAAATATTTTCGAAACTAATAGTTTTTTAGACTTTTTTTTGTATAAAATGTAACAACTGTAAAAATAAAGAAACTTTATATTGTTATGTTATTCAAAGCTTTATGATTCAGTGCTTTAAGAATAACAATATAAAAATAATTTTTATGATATAAAGCACCCTTTAATCAGAATAAATTAACCACATTATAAATAAGAAGTTTATACTCTCAGTGTTGCTTTGGAAATATTTTATCCTCTTTATTTTCAGGCAATTAAATTTGTTGTTGCATGTGTGAATTACTTTTTAAATATAAAATTTACTTAAATTTTAAAATTGTACTTTATTATTTTTAAATTTATTATTATTTTTACTTATTTTTAAGTAAATTCCTTTAATTTTTTCCTATTCATTTTACCATTGAACACAAGTGATTATTTCTTATTTAACTGTTTGAGTGCTGAAGAGTTTTCTTATATATAATCATAACATAACAAGCCAAGCACGATAGCGCCTCGCCACACTCAAACAGGTAATGATGTTACATATTTAAAATGTTCAACTTAATACATGCTTCAATTATATTATTAAAGTTTATGTATAAATTTAATTGGAAGAATTTTTATATTGTATCTATAATTTAATTTTCTTAAAGATTTCCAAAGGAGGAATTGTAAATTTCGTGTTATAAAATTGTAGTTTTTGTTTTGCTTATTGGTCTAGTACAGCATTAAAAAAATCATCATGAGCTCTTTTCTAGAAAAGAAAAAAATATGAAACACTATATTTCACTTATACTTATTTTTCACTGTAAACCATGTAAAAAATAAGTCATTCATTTTTAAATTGATTTATAAAATCTAATTCCAGATTTGTCCATGAAACTTTTACAAAAATAAATAATTTAAAATAAAATTCATTTTTTGTATACTACTATGCTAAAATTTATGACTAGTCCATTATTCTTATAAAAAACACAGGATTTAATTTTTAAAATTCCATCAATACTGTGTTTTTTAATATTTATCTAATTTTTAAGTAAATATGACTTATTTGAGAATTAGTTTCAAAAATGTTTTGAAGACACTTAATTGATATTTTGTTACATCAGAATTACATTTAAGTACTTATAAGTCTGCTGCAAATAATACTATGGTGATTTGAAAATAAATTTTTATGTATCTAGAAAATAAAAAGTATACTATAGTTCATGTTATTATTTTGTAACTCAAAATATCAGTTCATCTGATTTTGACTTTCCAAATGAATTTTCCTAAAACTATAAGATAAATGACCATGTATATTTGTCTTCTAAATTAGAGTGCTAATTTCTGTTAGGGCTTTGAAATTAGTCCAATACAATTTCATGAAATTCTATTTAAGTTCTTCATTATATTTGAACTTTTTTTGATTATTATTTAAAACTTTTTCTTCACTAAAATATTATACAAAACTATTTAACTAGTAGTTTAACTAATTTCAATCCATTTTTTGGCAAGTGTTGAAAATTAGCATCCATAATCTAAAAACATCTACAAAATGAAGAGATGAAATGAAACCAACTGATTCGGTGCATCTTATTAAATCAAAAATTTAAATTATCTTATCTAATTTGGCATGATATTTCATAAATTAGAAGGGGAATGAACAGTACTTCTTACAGCTGAGTATAAACCTATAGAAAAAAATTCACATAAGCTGATAATTTAGCAAAAACTAGCAAGTAATCATCAAGTACACCAGAGGTATTAAGTATAACAGAGCTGTTGAACTACTTTCATAAATCAAGTTGGCTTTCAAGTCAACTCTAATTGCTTCTCTCAAGATCTTGCATGATCTACAAAAAGGTAAGGGTACAATACATGGTTTTCTATGTTGGTTCATATGATCCACAACATAAACTCATCAAAAGAAAGTTGATTATTTATTATTATTGAATGTATTCTTCATTTAATTAAAACACTTTACAAAAAATTTAAAAATATTCAAGTTATCAACATAAATTTTGGTAAAACATAATTCTCATATATATTGCCTATATTTTAAATAGTTCTTGCGTACTTTTTTCCATATTATCTGTCATTAGTATACTTTGCTTCTGAATATGTGTGATCATTTTCTTTTAATCACCTACAAAATTTTAGCAAAATTTATAATGTAAATTGTTAAGCACATTTATGAATGGTGGTTTATTTCTCTAGAAATTATAAAATTCCATTGATTTTTATTTATTTTGTATGGAAATTTTGCACTTTTAAAAGGAATTTAAATTCTCATATTAATCTTAGTTAATTAAAGAGTGCTTTTTTTACTCTTAACACTTATTATATACAAACGTTTGTTGATTTTGATGTTATTTTTATGACTTATTAACTTATAGTTTAGTTATTTTCAGTTAGTGCTATATTATTCAATGTTTTTTTTTTCATTTTATAGGAGCATGGTACAGATTCTATGTAGAAAACCATAAAAACAATAGTCATTCAGTAGAAACAAAGACAGATTCTTATGTATCTTTCATCTTTGGGAAATTATTTGTGCATATAATGAGGTGCGTAAGAAAAACACCTCATGCTCTTTATTTCTTTGGAAATTAATGTAAATTTTTAGATGCTGTAATAGAATTAAATAAATTGAAAGATATTTTACTTCATTTTTTATTACATTTTTATTCATTTTATATAACTTTTTCTTAATTTGCCTTACTTTATTATTCATTTTAATAATGTTTTTTTTTTTTTTTTTTTTTTTTTTTTTTTTTTTTTTTTTTTTTTGCAAACTTTAAATATTTGGTTATTAACTTACTGTTTCAGAATCTTTTGATGAAATTATCAAATTATCATATCATTATTAAAGAAATATTGCTATAAATTTCCAAAAAATGATCATTTATTATATAACATTTTTATATGCCCCTGTGTTCATAATAATAAAATACCTTTTCATCAGGATTTGGTTGAAAAGGAACTTTTTGAGACAATATCTGCATTCCTATTAAATTCTATTTACTATTTTTCTGATTAAATTTGAAACAGTTTTAAAGTTTTAAAAGATTTAAAGTTGCTCAAAACTTCAAAATGGCTTTTCAGTGAAATTAATATGGCATTTATATATGATATTTGTAATCAAATCTTTTAACTATATTCAACATTTTTAATTATATCATTTTTTAGAGTTTATTAGTTTATTTTTTTCTATAAAGACTGTTTCAGTTGAATAACGAAGATATTCAATTATACTGCACATATATGTAGTTTTTATCAATTTCTTCTTGTCTGTCATCAACTCATCAAATTTTGCCTACACTATATATGTTTATAATGATATTAATCAGTTTGCTTCATCAGTACATTATTATAATTTTTTCATTAGATTGTAATTTGAAATTTAATGTTATGTTCTGATTTGGTATCATATATTATTTAATCTTGGAACTTTTCATCAAAACCAGATAATTTTAAGAATTAATGTGTTATAAATCATTCAATGAGTGAAACAAAAGGAATCATTTCATATACTCATTTTTGAAAATTGTATGTGATTTAAATTTTTAATATTTTGTTTGACAAAATTTTTGGTAATAAATAGTTTTCACTCTATTATAGGCTATTAAGTATATTTACTCATGTCTTAGAAGATCAATATCCTATTAATGTTAGCAATCGCACTGCTTTACCTTCATTACCAAATGCACCCTCTTTAAGCCCAATTAAGAGGAAAAAGAATAAAGAAGAAATTTCTCCTAGCACCAGTTTGAAAGGATCTCCTATTAAAGTGCAAGGTGACATTTTTGCAGTTGTTAAATTCATTTTGTATTTTAAGCATGTAAATAATTATATGCATATGTGTTATAAATTATGTAATGAGTGTTTTCAATAAACAAATTTATTATCATGTTTCTACATTTACCTTATTGTAAATGTTACATTATAACAACATACTTTGATTAAACATTTGCATTTTACCATGTATTAAATGTCACCATAAATATTAAGTTTTTTTTTATTTGGTTTAGGTATGTTCATTTTTATAGAAAATGTTTCTGAGAATAAAACACACAAATTGAAGGTAGTGTTTATCTTTTTTCTCAACATGCTGGAGGTAGATTTTAGGGATTATTTTTTTATAAATTTAGACAAATGTAAAAACTACTAAAAAACAAATGTAACTTAGACTACTGAATTATATTAATTTCCTTTTGCGTTTCTAATAAAAGTAATCTTTGATTATTTTGGATGTAAAACTCTGTGTATGGGAAAATGTAGGAAAGTGGTGTCATTAATACTTATTTTTAATGCAACAATTTTTTAAGTAATTTCAAGTTTTTTTGCAATGTTTTCTAAATTTTTTTTTTTGGAATTATTATTTGTAGCAACTTTCTATGTAAAAATAAAATACCAGCACTTCAAAATGCTAATGAATAATAGCATGCAAAGATAAACATAATGAACTAATTAAAATTAATTTTTCTACTTATTAATTACATTTTAAAATATAAATCAATATTGTCGTTTTTTGTTATTTCCCAATATGTATATTATTAATATTACACTCAAATTACATGTTAAAATTACTTTTAAACCAAGAAAAAATAATCAGTGTTTGTAATTTCTGAAAGAAAATTGATTATAATTAGTATTAAAAAAAAACGTCTGTTGCGATTATTTTTATCCTCCGTTTGTTATTTCTAATAAGTTAATATGACACAGTGGCTCAAATAATTTATTTTATCAATATTTAAAAATATTTTTTCCTAATAAATGACTTGTATTTAGATAAAATAGACTCTGAAAAAGACCGTCCTAGTAATAAAATTAGTGGAAATGTTGGACTTTACCATTCTTCTCCTCTTTATATGAAACTTTATGATATCCTGAGAGGAACTTATTGCAGTTATAAGGTACTATCATAATCTTGTTTTTAAGCCTTTTCTAATGTTAAATTACGAATTATTTATTTTCAGTTAGTTATATTTTCATAGCTATGTTTCATGAAGAATGAATTTTTTACTTGCCTATAATTTATTATGTGTTTATTTACCAAGTAAACGAAATGTATTTCTTGAATTTATCTTAAGTAAAATATTAAGTTTGATAAATAAAATAATATTTATTTTTTGGTTCATAATATTTAAAATGTAATAAAAGTAAACTTGTTCCAATGCATCAAAAGTTTTAATGCCTTTAAATTGTTTGATTTTCTTATTTCTCACACAGTTTCTTTGATAAAATTATATTAAGACTTAATAAATAAAATTAGATAAAGATGTGTGCATTTTGTAAATTGATTCAGTTAGAATATATAGTTTATATAATTTGTTTTAATTTCAGGTTTCCATTTTTTATATGAAATTTAGTTTAATTTCTGGTGAGAGAGAATCTATTTTAAATTATAGCCCATTTTATTTTATTCATAGGTCATTTTTATTATAAAAGTAAAGCAATTCATATCATTTTTAGTGTTAAAACTTAAGTCATTTCTTTTAATTGTCATTAAATTAGACATTTCTGTCCAAGTAAAAAAATAAGATTCTTGTCTTTAACTAAAATTGATGAAATTATTAATTTGAATTAAATGAATTCATCAATTCAAAGGTTAACTATTAAAAGTTCTTTCTGTTGAATATTTTCATTAGAACTTAAATGTTTCCATTATTTGTATTTTATATATTCTTACAGATATTTCTTATTTTAATAATTTTTGGTATCTTCTAGATAAAAACCTCAATTTTTTATATAATCTAAACCACTGAAGATCTTTTTATTTTATATTCAGTTTTCTAAGTAATTACAATTTAAGTTAATTATAATTGAATTTATTACATTTCAATAAGTTATCTGCGTTTGCCTTTGGATTTCACCCACAGTTTGGTTCTTACTGTAAAATATTGATGTTTTGGTATACTAGTAAAATTTTGGATTAAGTTTATATTACATTGTTTTGCCGTGATACCAATGTCATCATCAAAGTAATTAGTATGTTATTTATAAATTATCATGTAAAAAAGGTTAGATCAAAAGTGATACAATTTTGATTGTACCTCTCAATTTTTGTCTTTATTGAATGAGAAAATTATTTTGAACTCACTTTGCAAATGCCTCATTATCAATTGGGCTTTATAGATTGATTTAATATTGTTGTAATGTGTGTTATAAAATCAAATTAAAACACACTAGCTTACTGATAAATGTTATTTTAAAAGATAAGTATTCTCAAGAAAGTGTAAGCATACTTGCAACTGATTAATCATTAAGTGGAATGGCATGTTGAATTCAAAGTTGTCAGTAATTTGCAAAGTGAAATGTTGGAATGGCAATATCCAGCAAAATATAAAATCTAATGTAATATTTATAATAATGTGGCAGAGAATCTGCATTGTCAAAGTAGCCAAAAAATTAGGGAATCCCAAATCATTAAGATGTAAATTTTGTTATTACTTAAGCAAGAAATTATTTTACTTAGTGTGATAATCAAAGCACGATTACACAAAAGGTTGACCTATTAAAAGTAGTTAATAGAAAAAGGTTTCTCAGATAAACTGCTTTATTCTAAAATTTTTTATTATTATTCTTTTCTTTATATTCTGTTTAATATAATATTAGTGATCCATTGTTGCAGAAGTAAAATATTTCATCATAATTTATCTAACTTTAAGAATTTTTTTCTCAGACATTGAAGATCTTTTTCTTATTTAAAATTTTAGACATCTATGGACCTTCAAAGCAGTGAGAAATTTTGTCAATTATTACGTTGCTCTCTTGAAGTTTTGTGCCAAATGTTAGAAGTATCTGAATCATCTGATGTCAGTAAAAATGCTGATGAGATATTATGTTACTTGAAATCTGTGATTGTAATGGAATCTAGTTTCTCAGTTCGATGCGTGAGACAGGTTTGTTTTATTATCTATGCATTCTTTTTGCTAAATATTCTTTATATTATCTTTCACTTTTTTTAAATAGAAAACTTAGCAAAAATATAGAATTATGCAAGAAAATTTTTATACTGATTATATGTGATTTAATTTATTGTGTTATGTATTTGAAAATTTATTTGTTTTTGTTGCATTTATTAAATTTTATCGATTATTAATTATTTGTTTTTTTCACTTTTAAGCTTCTGAAATGTCTGTTTGGTACCAATTTGATGAGTTTATGTCATGAAGCTCAGCTAGTTGTTGGAATAAACAAAAAATATGACAGCACAAACAGATTATCTTCAACTTTTCCTGGTCTTTATTACACAATTATTTCACATCCATGTAATGAATTTACTCATGCTTTAGCAGAGAAAACTTTAAAATATACATCAAGAGAAGGATATAACAATAGTAGTACTGTAAGGTAAATTTTACTCTCTCAAACTTATGGAAAATATTATAACATTTAAAATTTAATAAATTAATTATATGATTTAGAAATAAATTCTGAATGTTGAATTTTCAAAAAGAAAAAAAAAAAAATTCTTGCAAAATCCTAATTTGATGGATCAATCAAAGCTGTTAACCCTCCTCTTTTTAGGCCACATTCATTTATATTATATTTATTCTTTAAAAGTTTCTGCAAGTCATTATATTGCCTAGAATTTCCAGGTTTATCTAGAATTTTCTTTTTTGAATTTCTTCAAAGGTAAATAATTTTTGTGTGTATAGTTGCATAGTCAATGGAATGATAGATCTTCATTTAAAAAATTTGTGAGAATAATTTTCACTTTGCTTAAAATAATTTAATAGGTGTTTGGAATTAATTTTAAACTATTTTTCTTTGTTTTTAAAAAAATCATCATGAGTAAGAAGTAATTGTTTAGCAATGAATAAAACCAATTAATATGCACCCAACAACTGTAAACTTGAGTTTTGTCTGAAAAAAGAAAATGTTATCTGTGACATGTGTAGATTAAAAACTTATAATAATATTTAGTAATGTTCAATTAATGAAAAAATTCTTAATAATTATATTTTCGAGTTTTTACAGTTGTTAAAATTTAGCATTTTTTTTTTATTATTATGTTAGTTAAGTATTTTATTTTAAGTTGATTATTTTACTATCAAGCAATAAAAAATTTTCAATTTCATAAAGTAAGCATTAATCAAAATTTAGTGTAATATATGTAAATTGATTTAAACTAGGAACTCATCAATATTTGCAGTTTATTTTTCTTTGAACATTTGTAATTTTGTTATACTAAGTAAAACATGTTACTTAATTTATTGCTTTTTGAATGATTCTGTGCAAAATGTCTGAAGATTTTATTTAAGTAACTCTTATTTTTATTTGTAAGTTCTTTAATTGAAAATGTAAACTGGACTTCAATGGATCACTTGTATGTTTTTAAAACTGTAACAACATTATATTTATCGCAAAAATTATAATTTATTAAGAGAAATTTTAAGTGCCAGTGAAATTTATGTTTTGAAAAAGGATCATATGAGAGGAAATTCTATGAAACATAAAATGATTAATTACCTCTAAAGATATACTCAAGGAATAATTTTGTTATTATTTTTTGAATAAAATATTCATTAAATATTTTTTCTTCAGTACTATGTATTTGATACAATCATTTTGTGAACCAATCTGAGTTAAATTAATGGATTAATTATGTAATTTTCAATAAATTGATTATCTTGTTTCAATTTAAATATTCTATATTATTCTATGCATCTGATTAAGTTAAAAAAAATTATATATTCTCTTTTGTAATAAACAATTTTTAGTTTTAGGAGTTTAAATTGGGTGAAACATGGAAACGATAAATTAACGCATATGCTGAAGTCTGGTTCAAAGAATGAAAAATCTAGTCTTGCTAATCACATAAGATTGTTTGAAGGTGTAGTCATAAGAGTAAGTAAAATTTAAGCATTCTTATGCTGAATTGATTTGGGAAAAGTAATTAAACTAATTTTTGAGAATATTATAATTTCTTTTTTATTTGATTAGACATTCTGGTATTTTTTCAATTGTTATAGTGTCTTATAACAATTCAGTAATTTTATCAAATTTATAAATTTCATATAAAAAATTCTTATTGTCACATTAACCGATCTCAAAAAATTGTAATGTTATTAAGAATCACCTATCCTGTGATGCTTTAGAATCAATATTCATTCATTTGACAATATATGGCTAATAACCCAATTGGTAAAAACTGTTTTCAGGAATTTTAATTTCTGCCTCTTACAGCCTTTTGAGAGGATTTTATACAGATTGTGAACATTCATGTGTTGAATTAGAGATAACCTAGAAATTTCCCAAGTACCTCTTCAATTGATATGCGTGCAAAACACAGAAATGCCAATCCATTTCCTGTTATGAAACAGTGATTAGATTAAATGCAGCTTCTTCTGTTAAAAAGTATTTCTGCAAGTGATTTTACTCTTCATTCATGTTCTTTCTATATTTTTGTAAAATATTAAATAAAATGCTAATAGTTTTTTTTAGTAAAAAAAGACTAATAGTTTAATTCCTTTTGACAAGTGCAAATAGTTTTGTTTCAAATGTTAGATTTTCTAATCTCAAACTCTACAATATTTACCTGATAATTATTATTAATGATTCATGGTTTTAAATCAATTTCAAGTTCATTCCAAAAATCTTAGAAATAGTAGATGTTATCTATATGAAGAACAAATCACCTGTTAATGAGTAAGATAAATATTACTGTGCATTGTAATTATGCTCTGTTTATTAACTAAATGCATAGAATTATTGCAAATATATATGTTAATTTTATGTCAAATTATATATTCAAAATGCACAATTCTGAGACTATATATATATATATATATATATATATATATATATATATATGTATGTTTGTGTGTCAAAAATGTCATCTTTTTAATTTGAAAAGTATATTAAAGAAATTATTCATAATCCTCTTGAATTGCTGTTTCTCTTACATTTTTATTTGTCTTTAACACTTACAATTTTGTCTGAATATGCATGCTTTTGTGTAGCACCATAAAATTCGTGCTTGGTGCAAGTATTTTGTAGTGCATGAGTAGAATTTATTAAAAATATTTATTATTTATTGCATAGTAGCTAAGAAAATTATTAACTCATCAAGAAGCTAAGTCATAAATGGTTACTTTGGTGTTGTGTATATTACAAATGAAAATGTGTACTATATATTTACATTCTATGTTATGTGATTTTAAGTAAATGAGTAATTTATTTTGCAAGGAAAATTTATGTGAAGCAATAGACTTATTAAAAACTAATTCAACAATGTGGCAGTGATCCAATTTTTCCAAAATGTACAGATCTTGTCACTCAATTTAAGTCAATACATATAGTAAAATACTAATAATATTTTTTGATGCTTCAATTAATCAATCTAAAGTTTTGAAGCATAATTCAAATTAAGCTGTTTTCATTAATTTTATATTGCATTATCATTTCTGAAATCCAAATTTAATGATTTAACGGTTCATTATCAAAAGCTGATTTAAAGTTGGAATCATCATATCAATTATGGTAGAGCTTAAATAGTGATTTTGATGAGCATAGTTAGCCTAGTCATGATAACTCCCAAATTGACTAATATCATGATTAATTACACCTGAATATATATTCAACATATTGTTTGTTGAAAAGTACTTGATTGTACAGATGACTCACTCATTTACTAAAATTATGAAATGATTTGGCAATATTCCATTCATTAGCTAAGTAGAATATTCATGTTGGAAGTCAGTTGAAAATTTTCAAATCATTTTCTGTTTAAAAATGTGTTCTTTATTAATATATATTTAGTCACTCATTTTAAATGGTCTGTACATTTATCCTAAGAAATTTTGATATTACTCATGATTTAAATTTATAATATTTTTTACATTACATATTGTTTATTTATATTTAAAAATTTATTTAAATAGTATTAATGAAGCTGGTAAAATATTCTGTCTTCAATAACGATTTTGTTGTTTTGGATCTATATATGTCAAAAATAATTGATATTAATCTGCTATGTGATGCATTAATTTAAAAAATATATGAGGGAAAAATCTCCTTTGTCTGCTGTTGAATATTAGAATAAAATGTTCCATTTGAGTCCTAATTTTATGAAGCTTATAATCACAATATACGTTTACCATCTAAGAGAGTTCATCAATGCATTTTAAGCCCTCTACATTTTGTTTACAAATAAGTAAACTTTGTTATTGGTTTTTCTAATACTTTTTTCCATGTTACAATAAATTAAATTCAAAGATTTTGCTTGCTTGAATTCTTTACCATTTTATTGAAAAAAATAATACTGTTGTAGAATGTACTTTTAGTGTTTGCTTTATTTAATATTATTTAAAATTATAATGAAATGCTTATATAAAGTAGATTCTATAGTAATGAAATTTTAAATATTTTATATTTCGCATAGTATTTTAATTGGCTTGTAGCTGAATGGTAGCCCTGGACTTTTGTTCAACAGTTTTTAATTCACCTACCTCATAGGTGATTGAACCTCTAAGGCATAGGTTCTTGCAGGAACTCAGAATCCCCTGTAAACTGCATATTTTGGTCCAATTAGCCCTTGTGTGCAGAATGTGACCACAAAATCAAACAAACCACATTTTTTTATGTTATCCAGTTTGTTATTTATGTGATTTAAATTATAAAAATTCGCTCACATGTTTTAAAATTTACTTCCTTTATTTGTCTTTACCAATGGATGACATATTATATTAAGAATGAAGATAGCTATTTATAAATATAATTTTATGTGAGAAGTACTTCTTTTGGAGAATAAAATAATAATTTAAACTGTAGCTTTAATGTTTACAAATGATTCTTAATGTGTTTGTCAAAAAGTTATTGATTTTATATATTGGTAACTGCTAATTTTTCTGATTTAAAGTTTCTTAAATTATATGTTGAAACAGGAAATATCTCAAGTAAACTTCATAAAATAAATTTTCATTGTTGACCAATTAAAATAGTATTCTGTAGTGTTCAGTAGCTATAACCAAAGCATCAATTTATATTTATAAATTGGTTTTGTATTTGGAATATGATTTTGATTGGCTGTTATTGTAAACAATAATTTAGTAGTTAATCAAGTCATGCTTTAAACCAGTAATTTGTATTACAAAATACATGTTATCTTCATTAATTTAAATTGATTAACTTTAATACAATTTTTTTGTTACAATTTGTTGATTTTTATTTTAGAATCATATTCTAATATAATTTCCTATTTTATTTTAAAGTAAACTCTTCCCTTGTATTTGCATTCAAAATACAAGAAATTGAAAGAATTTTATTTTCATCATAACTATTTCAGGATTCAGAGTTGCCCTGCTATTCCTGAAATTCCTGATTTTTTTTAAGAAAAAAAAACGTCCTGAAATGTCCTTATTTTTCAAAATAAATCCTAGAATTCGTTAATTTTTTACTACATTCCTTTGAAAGATTGTTTTAATTAATTATTTTATATTTTTCAGTAGTAAATGTATCTTTCCATTGCTTTCTATGCACCAAGAAAGGGAAATTCCCTGCCCCCCTTATTGTTTTCCTTCAAACCGGAAATAGGATTGCCAAGCATTAGGCTCCACTTCATTTTCTGTCATTGGTTTATGAATGTCTGACGTCACAAAAATTTAGGTTTTTGTTTACAATTAAAGTCTATTTTCTGCCTTTGCAGACTAAAAGATTTATTTTTAGTTGTGCACAACTATTAACAAAACGGTGAAATTCTGAGAATTATTCGCCTAAGTTTATGTGCATGCGTAAAGAAATGCTTATCGCGCCATTTTGAACGATTTTGATCAGTGTTTTGAAGAACGTTTATTAGCAAGTTTAAAATTTATTTTTTGTAAACAATTAATTTTCTTTTAAAAATGCCAAGAAAATCAAAATTTTCCTATAAATGGTTGGAACTGCAAAATGGGAATAAATGCCTAACTAGAACATGGTTCCAAAGTGTTTGTGAAAAAACGTTTAAATAATCGCACCTTTGTTAGAAAAAAATTGATGAACGTAAGAAAGAAAAGAAAAATGTGCTAGATAATCAGTGTGCAGCTCAAAAACATTTTGATGATACAATCTCAAAAATAGCATGTGCTATAGTGATGATAATATGTGTGATATGAAAGTTGGACAAATGATGCTGTCTGCTGCTAATGCAGAGATTGCATCTATGAATGATATGTTGAAAAAGTGCAGCATTAAGTTATCTGAAATAAATGCTAATGCACCCGGTTCAAAATAAACATTATTCAATTATACATAAATTTACTCTAATTTAAAGTAGTTATTATGTAACTTATTAATTTTCAGAAAATGTTCAGTATAATAAGTTTAATTTCTGTATCATTTTTCATATTGTTGTATTAAAAATTGAAAAAATCAGAATCTATTAAATAGTATATTCCTTTCTAAAATGTGTTATATTCATAATATAGAAATTAATATATAAAAGTAACATTGGTTTTGTTTAATTATTGAAATATGTCTTGATATTTCTTGAAAATATTGTCCTGGGAAAAAAAAATTTCAGTACTCCTACCTCTGTTATTTACTTCAAGTTAATTTATCAGTTAAAATACTTATGGATTTTTAGGAAACTATACTTTTATCTTTCATTTTAAGTATAAATAACATTATTTTTTTTATCTTAAATGATCCATTGAAACTTTAATGTTGGAATTAAGGTAATTAAAATTGATTCTAAGTATAGTTAGCACATCGAAATATGTGTATTGTTATTGTCTTAATGTGTATTAACACAAAAATACACGCACCTCAAAATGCTAAATTAGTATTTCATATTAATTAATATTAACACAATAACATTATTTTCCCCTGTATTGTGTTTTTCATGATTAATCTAAATTATTCATAAATATTAGTACTCTTGACTATTTGGAATAATTATGAGATAGTTATTAAATATTGCAATAATCAGGATTTTTTTTATATCTTAAACTTAAATAATTTATTATTCTAGTATGATTATCATAATTCATAAAAGAAAAACTTCCAATATGGCTTACTTCTGAGAAAACAAAATTACTTAGCTTTGTTAATTTTTCTGAAATAAATGAGGCTGCAAAAAATAATATGAATAAATTATTCAATAATATATTATTCAATAAATCATTCAATTATTCAATAAATCAAAATAATAAAGTAAAAAATAAACCTGAAAAAAAGTATTAAACCAAATAAACTAATTTGTAAAGACAATAATGTTCCTTTTGTACAAGATTAGATTGTAAAATATTTCTAAAATAACCTTCAAACATAATCCAAATTTAAAAATATGATTAAAAAGACAATTTCAAATAGAAATGTCAAAATCCAGCTATAGAATTTTTTCAAATACAAATTTATACACATTAAAAATGAAATGCAACTATAAAAATAATATATATATATATATATATATATATATGTGTGTGTGTGTTGGCAAGAGGAGGAAACCGAGGACAAAACAGTGTATACACACCTTCTAACCGAGGACCTCAGGGGAACCGAGGACGTCCTCGGTCCGATTTTGCTATTTTTGTGCGGAAATTACATAATTTAAACTTAAATTTTAAATTTCATTGAAATTTAAGAATGCTCTTGATTTTATTTTTCTTATTTTACATTTAAATTATACATTTTAGTTTTTAATTGTCATTTATTATTGAAATTTAATGATGTCCTCGATTTACACCTTTTATATTAGATTTTTGTGTACTGTGTTAAAAGTGTGTATCCTGTAAAATATGAGGTCCTCGGTAGTTCAGAAAAATCCTAGTTTTGTGTATGTCCTCGGTTAGGCAATAAAATACACATTGTGTATATCAAACAGATTTATAATAATATCGTTTATTGTGATAACTTTATAAAGACTCATATATTTAGTTCTCTAGTGTATAATTAGGTATGCAAAATTGGTTTTCTTTATCATTCTAAATAATTAATTATATTTTTATTAAGTAAATTAAAAATTTAAGTAAACTTAACTGCATAAAATTTGAGTTTACTTTTTGTAGAATTGCAAATTCATTGAGAATAAAAGAAGCTTCTTTAGTAGATTCTGAAATTTAATGTATTTTTTAATTTAATACAAATTTCATTTTTTTTAAATATAAAAATTATTTTATAATATGTTATAAAAAATTTTTAACACTTATATTTTTATTGAAAAGTTTTCTTATTTAAAAAATTTTCTTCCTTCGAAAAAAAGAATTAATGATATAATGTGAAGTGTAATTTTAATTTTATTTAACAAATTGTACATTTTTTTTAATTTGCATTCTAATTTAATCAATACGTTAAGCTTCGTTTTATTTACATTTTTAAAAATAAAATGTAAATATATTTATATTGTCCTGTTGCTTCATTGATATTTATTTCTGAACTTATATATAAATTATTTAAGAAATTAAAATTAATATTAATTAAAAATTTAGCAAAAGGTTTTAATTATACTTGTTCAGAAATTGAAATTTTCAATACATGATATCAATGCGTTAAACTCTCAATATAAAATCTTATAAAAGAGAACTTTTCTATATACTTATCAGCCCACTGAATTATAAATATTATAATTTTAATTTACTTTATTTAATACATTAATATTTCTTACCTCAAAGTACATAATATACATACCTGCAATCGAGGACATAATATACACACAGGCAATCGAGAACATCATACACACACAGGCAATCGAGGACATTATATACACACTGGCAATCGAGGTCATCCTATACATACCGGCAAATGAGGTCATTATATACACTCAGGCAACCGAGGACCTCCCATACATACCGGCAAACAAGGACATTATATACATACAGGCAAACGAGGACCTTGTATACACACTGACAAGCGAGAACCTCATTTCGATATAGAAAAATTAAACAAGCAATTTAATTTAATTAAATAAATGAATATTTATATTGAAGACCTCATATATTCACTTGATTATTTTTATATGCAGTCAATACAATAAATAGATTCATATTGAAATTTCCAAAGAAGAAATGATTAATAAATAGAAACTTGATATGCATCTGCAGTACAGTAGTTTGCATGCCTTTTGAAATTATCAGTACAGCTTATTTTAATTTTATTTCTATTTCCTTAATGAATCTGTTTTATCTAATATATTTTACTGACAAATAATTATTTCATTTGAATTTGAATATATAAGTATAAATACTCATATGATCATTTTTTATAATAGCACTTTTCTAGATTCTGTTTTTGACAATATCCATATTTTAAATTTAGTTTTTGGCTAACCATTGTTCTCTTTTGATTCTTCTAAATAACGATATATTTTTGTTAGCTATATTATTTTGTTAATCTGACTCAAAGTTTCATTAATCCAATCGTCTTCCCCCAATTTATAATTTCTATATCATAATCATCAATTATAATAAAGCTTTTAAATTTTAAGGAGTATGTATAAGAGAGTACTTATTTTACTATATAAGATAATTTTCGGTACAAATACACAAAATTATTATCCACAAATACGATAATAAAATTTCTTTATTTCACCAATCTAAAATTTCTAAACGCAATAACATTCTCAACTTTGGTATATTTTAAATCTCTCCAACTGCAAAGGGGAGATTCGATATGCCTTGACCATTTCCTGTAAATGATTGATTAATCACAGATCACTGAGAAAATGCCCTGGGAATTCAAATACTCTCTGAAAACCACATGGTACATAGAAAAGATTGTAAGAAGGATAATTTTAGGATGAGATTTGTTTTTTAGCAGATTCAAAATAATGAATTTTGCTTAAATTTAGAATTAAATATTTGAAAGGAAATTTAAATAAATATTCAAATGCAAATGCTTAGAAATTTTCAGAGCAAATCACAAAGTCAAAAGTTATATTATTTTCAGTATTTTTTTCTCTCTCTTTAATTTACATTTACGTACTTTTATTTACTAATGAAAATATAATGAATTATAGATTTTTAAGTTATAAATTTTTAAATATTTATTTAAACTAAAAAAAAACAAAAACTGTAAAATTACTTTACTATTTTTTAAACAGTAAATTATGTGAAAAGTAAAGACAAAGAATTAAAAGTGAAAGGGTGAAAGTAACATTATCTGTAACATTAAATCAATTTTATTCATAAATCCGTAAGTGTATTTATTTTTACATTTCCTTGTAATAAATTATTCTCCATTATAACGTTTTAACGAGAACAGAAAACATTTGTTAATTCACTTTGAAATAATAATGTTTCTCATTTTTTAATGTGTACCTACAATCACAAAGTAAGTTGTAGGAAAATAAAAATATAAATGAAAAATAAATTTTGAGAAGTAAACAAAATTTGTAATATTAATTTTAGCCTTTAATACAGCTTTTTTTTTTTTTTTTTTTTTTTTTTTTTTTTTAAATTAAACACAGAAATTGTACAAAAGTTATTTATGAAACAAATCTAAATAAAATCAGATATTTAATTAATAAAAAAATGATGAAAAATGAAAAAAATAATGTTATTGAGTAAAATAAATACCAATTTTTCATGCAATATAAATAATATAATTCAAGCTTTATAAATAAAACAATTCAACTATTTTCATGTAGATTTCAACTAAATGTGAGCAAAGTTTAAGCTGAACTACAGTTCGAACTGAGATCTTGATACAAATAAGATTTAATTTCATTATCTTATTCATTGTTATATTAATTCTAAATGTTAATACAATCTTCTTCTCTCTAGCTTTAGAAACAAGTTTTTTTAAAAAAAATGTATCATCCAAATTTAAAGGAATTTTTTCCTCAATATTATGAAACATATTCGTTTTCCAAAAATTTAATTAAAGCTTATAAATCATACATAAGTTGTTTAAAATTTTTTAACAGACGTTCTAATTTTTAAAACTCACTAAATAGGAAATATTTTTTAAGTAATCTTAAATTTTGGTGTGTTTGCGTTGGTTAGTTCTACTTAAACCAATTCATCTATATGCATATTGAATAAATATAATACATGTCTGTAAATCTGAAATTATCTGTATGTAAAACACCATATTATAAAAGAAGAATTAAACTTGTGAACAGGAGGACTTAAAAATGAATGATCCCAAGAATCATGAATATAATAACTATTTAATCCTATAATATTAGTATCTTAATTATTTATCAATGATGCAAAAAAATTTGGAAATAAAATTCTCCATGAAGCACGTTAAACTCGTGGTTTGTGGAATGTATGTTTTTAGCAACGCTTACTTTTCCAGGAGTAAATAAAAAAATTAGAAAAACGTAGTTTATTTTTTTAACTTTTGGACATACATGAAAATATTGAGGAAAATCCATCAAATTTTCTTTTTACTTATTATACATGCTACTGTATCTAAATAAGAGCAAGCAACATAAAGGTGTAGCAATCACTTTCACAAGTTTTCACTTCATTTTAGAGAAAATACATTTGAATGTATTAAGATACTTTACATATATAGATTCTCTCAAAGAATCATCTATGCAACGAAAGAGAATCTTCCTGCTTTTAAAAAGTCAAAGCTTTAGCTAGATGGTAAGACGTCAGAGTCTGAGAGAATCTTGGATTTGTTGTGCGTCCTCATCGACATGCAGAAAACAGCTTTGGAATAAAGTGAAAGCAGCCAATGGTATATATCAAAATTATTCCATTCCTGTTTTAAAAACTGAAGCTGCTGTATATCCCTCAGAAGTAAATATTTCTAATGTCCTCTGAGATACATTTCCTAACTTGGTAAGCTGTGATTCTTTTAGTCACATTTTTTAAGGACTCAAAATAATTACTGGGTGGACATCTCTAAGATTTATTGACGGACATAATCTAATCTACAATTGCACTATTAGATTATCAAAATTGAAGACCCGATGAAATCTCTTACCAAATGCTTGTCACTTAGATCAAGATTCGTATTAAACATACTGTAATTTTTTAATAGAATATAGGTTAATAACGCTTATTATAAACTGTGGAGGAAAGTAATTGTGAAGACCTTTTTAAAACCATGTGGTACATAGAAAAGTTGATAAGAAGGATAATTTTAGGAAGAGGTTTGTTTTTAAGCAGATTCAAAATAAAGAGTTTTGCTTAAATTTAGAATAATTAAATATTTGAAAGGAAAATTAAATAAATATTCAAATGTAAGTGCTTAGAAATTTCCAGAGCAAATCACAAAGTCAAAAGTTATGAAACTATTTTCAGTATTTATTTCTCTCTCTTTAATTTATATTTACATACTTTTATTTACTAATGAAAATATAATATAATATAGATTTTTAAGTGATAAATTTTTAAATATTTATTTAAACTAAAAAAAAACTGTAAAACTATTTTACTATTTTCTTAAACAGTAAATTATGTGAAAAGCAAAGACAAAGAATTAATAGTGAAAGGGTGATAACTAACATTATCTGTAACATTAAATAAATTTTATTCATAAATTCGCAAGATTATTTATTATTACATATCATTGTAATAAATTATTCTCCATTATAATGTTCTAACAAGAACAGAAGCCTTCATGCATTTTATCTAATTTTAAATATCGTACGCAATTTACTTAATATTTATTAATTATACAGTATATATTAGCTGCTGTTTCGTAAAGTTTTAATTGTTATGGTAAGATCTATTTTAAAATATTTTAATATTGGTTTGAAAAAAAAAAATCATACATCCAAAACTTAGATTTGCCTCGGCTTGTCCTTTCTTTGGACTTTGCACCACAAAACCCAACCAAACAATCAAAAAAAAAATTATCTTGATATTTAAAATTGCTTACGAGGAATTCTGTTCACATAAGAAAAAATATTATTTTCACATGTACAATCAGCTTAGAATGAACTCTTTTAAAAAAGATTTTTTAACTAAAAAAAAATATTCCTTAAAATTATAAACAGGAAATTGAAATAAATTTATAATCTACAGGTGAAATACAATTGAAATCAACAGTAAAATTTTTCACTTAGAAATAGACTGATTTAAAATATATTCTTGAAAAAGAGTTCGATTGTGTCAATGTTATAATGTCTTAATATTATTAACTATAATAATTATACATCTCAGACATGTGGGATAAGGATGCTGATAAAAATTAATAAGAATTTTGCTTTAACAATAAATACGTTTCTTTTTCCAGCAATATGCGATAATATTTTAACAATTCCCTTCAGACCCTCAAACACCTCGTTAAACAACCAAGCGAATTGTTTTAGATAACCACTCTAACCAGCAACGTATATATTATTTTCTCTGATTGATTTTGAAAGTTATATTTTAAATATAAATTTAAAAAAATATTTCCATTGTTTGACTCCACAAATTCGTAATATGAAAATTTAAAAACTTAAAAAGTATTTACTATTTGTTTAAATACTTTATATTATATGTTTATATGTCTTAGCAATAATTAGAATTTAAAGAATTATTTTTATAATATTTCAGTTTCTGTTAAATTCATTATAATAATTTTGTAGCAATAAACTCTTAACACCATTTAAAATATTTTATAATATTCTTAACATAAAATGTATGCTTTGAGTGAATGGATTCTAAAGTTATTGAAAAACATTCAAAATAAAATAATATATACTATTAATTACGAATAAGAGTAATTTTCCAATTATTAACCCTATTATTTTTGAAGAAAAATAATAAGGTCTACTTAAATTATCTTCATTTAATATTTAGTAAAAAAAAAAAATAAAAAAAAAAAAAAAATAAATTTTTTTATAATAAAATAATTCTAACATATTCATTAATTGAGCCCTAGTTATATATTATTTCAGAAGTGTAAAAAATACTATAAATATACTGGATATACTTTTTACAGATTATCTTGGCAGATAACAGGTTTTGTAAACAATATACTATAATATGGTTTGAAACTGTAACTAAATGAATTAAAATAAAATTTCACAAATAACAGTCATTCTACAGTTAATAGCTTGAAGTTGTAACTAATTATTTACCTTAAGTTCCAAAAAAGCATTTAAAGAAATTGCAATTCGACTAAACAAGTTGTTTTTATTTAAATTATTCACTTTGATTTTTATTTTCTGTTCATTTTGAAAATTATGTCATATTATAAGAATATATATATATATGCACAGGTAGATAGAAGTTTATTATCCTGGAAAAAAATGTGATGGTAGTTTTTCTATTCAAGAATTTATACATGATGAAAATATGTGGCGTAGAAAGTTATTAATGTTAATTTTAAAAAGAGTTCAGCAGGGAATAAATTTTAAGTGAGAAACCATTCTGTAGGATAACATTGAGAAGCAAACCATTGAAGCATAACAAAACAAGAGTTCCGGTGTCGTTGAGTTGAGAAACTGGTTCTAAAAACGACGCAAGTAGAAACGATTTCTTTTAGCCCCCACCACCGGCAAATACCAATGTCTATTTAGTAAAACATGATATAGCATATTTACTAATCACACAGAATATTTTAAAATTATTGGTTTTATATAAACTTTAAAATAATTGTATGATTAATTTCATTGATTTATTTCACCTTTAGCTAACAGAAAGCATAATTCAAACGTCAGATTTTTTTTCAAAGTTAATAAAACGTAATTAGTTATAAGAGAAATGACAAGTATTAAAATATTTAAATATATTCAAAAGATTTCTAAAAAGAAAGCATAAATATGATATAAAAAAAAAACTAAATAAATATATTTTGAACTAATTAATTTCCCTAATAAATGAGTACATATAAAGCACTGAAGTACAATTTAATGCTGATTTCCGAAGAAAAAAATAAAAATAATCTTTATATTCACAACATTAATAATTATGATTTTTTTCCTTGTTTGTGTTAAAAGTAAAATCTATATCCAGTGCTAAAATCTAAATTTTTCCCTTTATGCGTTTCTGTGACTACATATGTAATGTTTCGCATAATAAATGTTGGGAAATCTTTATTAGGTTAAATTCATATCTACATAGAACAATGGTAATCACAAATTTAGAATAACATCTATAATATCATTTATTTATACAAGATACAGCAAGATTTTGTTGCTTCTTGATCACAACTATCTTGAAAATTATTGTTAATACATTTAAAAATTATTTAATATTTTATTTTTAAAAAAGTCTACGTATATATATATATATATATATAAAATTTCTATCTTGATAAAAAAGATGAACATTGACACAATACTAAATATACATAAACTCTTATCTTTACTACTTTAAACTTTATTACTTATATAAAATAAAGTGCTTTATATTATCTCTAGCCAAAAAACAAAACCAAAATCATACTCATTTTAAATTTGTGTGTAAATTATGGTTACATAGTTGATATTTTGACAACTATAACTTAAATATTCTCTGCGTATTCCTTTGAGGTCGAGAATATTTTCCTTTTAGATTTTATTTCTTTTTAATTGTTGTCGTGGGAATAAAATGTACAATATTTTCTAACTCTGAAATCTATTATTATCTATGAATCTATAAATACTAAATAAATTATAATCAATGATCAATATGCCAATGAACAATTTTTGTAGATAATAGAATCAATTCAAATATTACAAGAAAAATCTGGAAAAATAAGTTTCTTTTAGTAAAGACCTGTTTTAGTATCTATTTTACTTTAGCATATATTCCGTCAGATTGTTTTTGTTGCATCAGCTTGCTTCCCTGTACCTAGTCCTGATTCCGATAGATTGTTTCCGCGGGATACAGAAATGTGTAACAATTAACTCCAATTTTTCTATTGTGATGATATCACGTTGGGTACATTCCATCTCGAAGAGCAAGTTTCCTAATCTTAATCCATAACCAGTTCTATGCAGAAACATTTGATATGTTAATTTTCTAAAGAATCAAATTATGCTGAAGCATTCCTATCATAATGAGAGCTCTTTTCAACTAATAACAATTTTGAGAAAAAAACGATACAATTGTTGAAAAGGAAAACACTTTAGAGAATAATAATCAACTACTTTGTCTTGTAAATACAATATTAATATACTTTATAAAAAAAATGAATGTATGAGTTGAACTAAATTCATTAAATCAAATTTTGTATTCTTCCAACAAGTAACTTATTAGTTTAAGTTATACGCTACAGTTAAAAATAAAAACAAAGAAAAGATGCAGTACTGAACCTCGGAATTGAAGTATTTTTCGACTGTATATTTTTTATGCATGATTTATAATTTCGTATATTATAGTGTTAGAAATTCTGCAGTTTAATTACAAAACATCACTCAGGTTTGGACCAGATTTTCATGATGATAGAGTATATAAATATTTAAAGACTTATGTTTCTTTCCTAGAATATTATGAAAATCAGAAATGTTTTACTAGCTTACTTACTTATTATTGGTTAAAAATTGCGAAATATTTTAATTCTTGAGAAGCTGAAAACTAATTCATAAAGGGAATTAGGTAATTAAAATAAATTGTCAATGAAAAATAATTAAATTCATTTTTCATAATAGCTAAAAACATTCCTTTGTGTTCTTTATGTATATAACAAAAAGATTGCAAGATAAACATGAGACATTTTATCCAATTTTTGCATATATATATATATATTAAAAGATTTACTGTATAATTTTTTCTTTATAAATAAATCCTATTTTTTAATTCATATGATTTTAGTAACAAAAAGTTTATAATATTTATTTTGTGTTAATTTTCAAAACATTATCCTGATGAATTTATGGTTCTGCATCACGTTAAATATTTTATAAACTACTGGTGATTTTCTTTTCTTCTGACAAATAATATACTTTGTCTTTTTTACCCTATCAGCTGGCCGGTGGATTTCTATTACGCGAATTTACTAATGCAAAAAATGCTGATTTGTATTGTACTCTAAATGTAAAAGTGTAGAAATTAAATTCATATGCTTAACTGGTTCTCCCCAAGACTTTTTTTATGTTAATTAAATGTATTTAATTCTTTAATAATTTGAAATTATAAGAAGAATCTTATTCATATTTGATTCTTGGTGGTAACATCAGTTTGCTCAGATATTTACAGAGCGAGTTTTCTCCAACGACCAGGATATTGGTGGGTGGTTTTCTCTAATTCGCTATGAGCCGTATATCCCCTTTTCCCCAGACTATTTGAAAGTATTGTCGCCTTGATGATTCATTTACTATGAGAACTCGTCAATTGACATTTCTCACTCGAGAACACCTACATATGTTTGTAGTTCATTTAATGAATGTTCTGCTCTGGCATTTTCATTATCTTAGTCATAATTTTCTTATCTCACTGAATATAAAGTCATTTTTCTAATAATTTCAGAATTAGCTGCCTTGAAATTTAATATAAATAATTTTTAATTTTGAAGTTTTAAAAATTGCAAGAGAATATAATGGGAATCATTATATTGAATCTACTAATATTTATTAATTTTCTTTGAATAATACCTGACGATTATAAGCATTTTTCTATTTACACTGTACTTATTCATAATGAAAAATTATTTTTTTATATTAATTTTGATACAATGAATATATGTGACTTTATTGAAAAAGTTAAAATCTAAGAAACGATTTGAATTTGCAAATGTTCAAAATATATAATTGTTTATATTAATATAATGTTTAGTATTTAAAAATGCATTTATAAGATGTCAAATATTTGTACAATAGCAAATCATTCAGATAACACATTTTTATGCTTAAAACTTTAATTGTTTTGTGTAAAATTCAATGTTAATTTCTAATGGAATCTATGAGATGCAACAGCAAGCTGAAATGAATCCACAAATATTTAGTAAATTCATTTGAATTTTAAAATAAATGAAGCTATGGATTCAACTGTTGGAAAGCTAAATAAGATTAGAATATTCTTATATGAATATTCCTTGAAATAATCAAAGAAATTATTCCTGCTGTAATAAACATGTATGACCATGCTAAATGAAGTAAATATCAAAGTTAAATTTTAGAAATAATCTTAATAAGAGTAGTTTGCTTTGAGGTAAAGACTAAAAATTTCCAAAAAAGCAGGAAAAAATATTACTTGATAAAAGATAAATTAGAACATCAGGAAAAAAAATTTTTTTTTTAACATTATTTAATAACTTTTGTATTTCAGATTTTTTACAAGTATTTTTATATATTTCATTCACACAAAAACTCAACAAATATTGCTTTCTCACTATATATATTATTATTATTATACCAAAATATTCCTTTAATGAAATGATCATGTAGTTATTTTTAGAGGAAACTTTTAAGAATAATTTAAAAATAACTGGTTTATTAGTCATTTTACTAATAGATTTTAAATATACTGGCTAAATTTAAGAGAATCCACGATTTAAATTGGATATCAAGCCAATACAAAATTTTCACGTGTAAAGTGGGACTATATACTATTAACTATAACCCCAATCACTCTTCATTCCGCGCTACTAGCTTTGCAAAAAATTTGGGAGAATTAAAGTAATATTACACAAAGTATTACAAGATATTTTTAAGTAGATCATAAAACCATTTGCTAAAAGTAAGAACTATTAACCATATATACAACGAGTATGCTATATTCAAGTAATGTCTCTTCATTAGAGAAACACGCTCCAAATGATATATTTTTAACCAAGTTTAAAAATATTTCAAAATTATTCATCATTGGTTTTCCATACAGAATAGAAATACTTGCTCGAAACATTAAAGAACTGGATTAAAACTATCTTACGACTAAATTTAGTTGTGTTAAATTTAACTAATAATAGCAAAATATTGATCACATAATTTGTTCTTTGTTTCCTTCCTGGTTTTAATTACAGAAAGCTCATTTTGATAAATCTTATTTGGAAATTTTGAGTTTTATTTGAAAAAAATTATCAAATTGGAATCTTCATTTTCTGAAAATTATAATTGGTTGCCTCACAAAATTTTTATTATGAAACTAACAGTGATTGTAAATTTTTATATTCATGTTTGAATGATATACATTACAATCGACAGCACTTTAAGATTTTATTTCATGATCTTTTTAAATACAGATATAAGGAAATCAAAAATAAGAAAAATTTTAAATTTAACTATTTTCATATAAATTTCTGACAGACAAATTATGATAACATTCATTTCAATAGTTTTATTAATGATTTGTTTTGTATTGTTCCTAAAAAGGATGTTGTTCTCAAACCTAAATTTCCTACAATACTCCTTTTGGAAGTAAAGTATTTAATTATAATCAATTTTGTAAAAATACCGCCTTCTCCAAATAAATTTCCAAATTTATATGCTTTAATAGTACATTCAAACCATTTATTATCTCCGATTTTTGACGCATTATTACAGATGACTTATCATTGTTAATTATCATAAACATAAGGCAATTTTAAACAAGGTTGCTAAATACAAACCAATTTTTCAAACAAGTAGATCTAAAACTTTTAAAGTAATTTTATATAATATCGATTCCATTATCTTTAAAATAGCAAATTATTATTACGTTGAGTTTTTCAGAACATGGAAGTTAAAAAAAAAAAGCTCTATAATATAAAATTAAAAAAACTTCTAACATCTACGCACTTTTCCGTAAAAAAAATTTAGATTTGATTGATATAAAGAAACATTTAAATTCTAATACCTACAAACTCTTAAATTCTACAGATATAGTATAAATAATAAAAATATTTCTGGGTTTTTATAAAATTTAAATATAAAAAGTTATAAATTACACTTTCGTTATTTAACAGTAATTTCTAAATTTCATAAATTCCCATTAAATTCAGATATATTACTTGTGGTACAAAATCATGTATGAATAAATAAGGTATATTTTTTGCCAAATATTTATATAATTCTGGAACATATTGTTAAATCTAAGGTTACTTGGATTGTAGATAATAATAGACTGGTGTGAGACTTTCTGTCAAATATTTTTTTTTTATAATATCAGTTCCTTTGATTTGAATGATCTTTATTCAAGTATACCCATTAAAAAATTAAATGATGTATTATACTTTCACAATTTCATTAGGCTGTTGGTTCCGAGTTGGAATCCAGGTTTAGGCATCTACGTTTCTTTTCTCTCTGTTTCCTTGTCCTTTCTTCTAAGCTGATGGATGAATGTGGTCCACCATATAAACGGGTTTGTAGTGGTGTGACGCATAAATAATGCTACTCACTTCCGTGACTTGGTTAACAGGTGTCGATCGGTTTATGCTACATAAGTAACAGTTTCCGGACTCATTATAGCTAAGGGTTGGTCACCCAGTTCCCGCCGTTGGAAAAAAAATAATATTAAGGATTACAAAAACTTATTGAATACTAATTTTGATTACTGGAATAACTTAGTTAAACTTATATATATATATATATATATATATATATATATATATTTACAAAAACTATATTATAACGGTGAAAATATTTTTATTCAAAATTGCGGCTAAGAATGGAAAAAAGGTTTCAGTTTTTTCGAGTATTCTTACAAATTAATTTTTTCATTATTTTGGATTTTTTGCAAGTTTTATTTTGCAACATTTTTTTGCGTTTAAATATCCAGATGACTTTGTTATTTTAATGATGCAAATTTTATTTATATTTCAAATTCAATTTATCCAAAAGAGCTTTCGCTAATTGAAACCAATGTTTGTAACAATAACACTGAATTTTTAGATTTATTCATTAATATTGGAAATACTATTTATATAGAAATTTTTGATAAAACCAGTTATTTTTCGATTTTAAAGATTATAAACTAATCTTCTGGAATTCCAATATTTCTTTACAAATTTACCGCAAATGTAGTATTTAATGAATCAAAACGAATATATAATATTTGTAAATAATCTTAAATTCACCAGAAACCAAATTAAAAGATTAATTAATGAACTTAAATCTAATTATTTTCCTGATAATTTTACTTTAAAATATGTAGGAAGTAGGGAATTGCATGAAAGATTGAAGTAATGCATATTTCATATAAAAACAGATGGACCACCAAAGCATTGAAGTTCCTACACGAGTCCTGAAAACACCTTTCTCTTTAATTATACCATCTTAATTTATGACCCACTTTAACTTTTTAAATTTAACTAATAATTTTTCAAATTACAATTTGCAACCTTATTTTTCTCATATTAATGGATGGGGTTTGATTTGCTGACACCTATATATTTTTTCAATGTATTGCTTTGCTTACATTTTTATTCCATTGATTAGTGATTCTACTTATTTTATAAACGTTTCATTTAATACAGACACTTTTTGGCATGAGGATTTTTAGACACTTGTCCTTCGTGCATATCAGAAAAGTGTGTTCATTAACATAATTTACCATCACCCTCCTGATTAAGACGTGGTGCCAATGCCTTTCTCCTACTAATATTGCATAGTTTTTTGTTGTTATTGTCTTATGTGAATTGAATTATATAGTTCTCTTGCTTTTTTGTTGTCTTTGATTATTGCTCCTCAAGTTGTCATATATATATATATATATATATATATATATATATATATATATATATA